>CM022710.1:22650433-22748603 GCA_012295165.1 Asparagus setaceus
TCCTGAGCAATGTGTTTGTGATTGGCGGTATGTGGATCTACAAATGACTTGAAAAACTGCTCGAAATATATTCTTTGTTGCTTCTCCTAATCTAGTGCCGAAAGTATCATCTCAACCTTCTTGAAATTAATTACAACCTTTGCTTCCAAAGAAAATTTTTCTTTATACTCCATACACAATTCTTTCATCTATTTTGCCTCGAGCCTCCACCAAGCAAGTCACAAATATCATCAATTGCCTCGCTCGCTATTATATCCTTCTCCTCTATCGAGACAATATCAATATGTGTAACATCGCTCGCAACATCTTTGAGAATATCATGCATAATATCCGTCTTCATCAACATATCACTATCAACATCAGGAATCTCATGCACAATGAGGGTTTGCAATTCAGGATGAATCTTAATGGTGGCAGAATCTTTCTTTTTGGTTGTGAGTGTCTCGTTGTCTGCCACTAGAAAAAACTTCTCCTTATCAATCTCTATCTTAGATGCCTCTGGTTCTATGATCGACATAATTGATGAAGTCTTCTTTGTTGCTTCTTCGGTGCTCTTCACAAATCCAGATTCTTTCTCAGAGATGAATTGAGGTTTCTAAGTTTTGCTACAATCATAACTATTGTGAAAACTCTCCAACAACATCCATGACAAAGGTCCTTTGTCGTTCTGCTTAAGTTCTCGCTCCATCTTCTTCGCTAAACAGACTGTGTCGGCTAAGGTAAAAGAATCTTTTAAAAACACCCAGCATTGTTTATAGCTAGAAGGTAGGAAACGATCTCTCAATAATTTCTTCATCTTTGCCCATGTTCCAACCGGATCCTTCCCTTGATGATATCGGTTTATCAATACTTTGTCCAACCATTCAGATGCTTTTCCTTTAAGTCTGTAAACCACTAAATTAACTTTTCCATCTTCTGGGATTATCTCATACTCAAAATATTCATCCACTTCATCAATCCAATCAAGAAAATCATTAGCATGAAGCTTTCCATTAAAGGATGGTATCTTTGATCCTCTAGTGTCATAGTTCTCCTTTCTTCGATAGCCTCTACGATCGTCTATGAAGGATTTATTTTGTAGAGTCGGATCTCGTCGTTGGCGACCATCAACACAATCTCAAACTCGTCCTAGATTAAAACGATCCGCTACCAACGCAAGTTGATCTATGGGAGTCTTCATATGAATAACTCCGTCTTCAACTTATCAAACTCAATTCGGATAACACGGGCTTCATTGCCTACCACCAGATTGGAGAAATAGGGCTCTAATACCAATTAACGCAGCGTGGAAGTAATAAATCTTCGAATCCACTAAGGGTTATTCTTTGAATCCATAAAGAACGATCTTCGAATCCTTGAAGAGAATATAATAAAGAGGAATTTTATTGATAAAAAGTTATCTAATACCATGAGGCTTATAATCCTTCTTCTTAAATAGAAAAACAAAGCCTACTCCTAATAAGAACAAAATTCCTAAAAGAAAGAAATAATTTAAAACTCACTAAAAGACTCTCTATAATAAAAGAAATAAATTACTCTAAATTGAATTAAAATTGATTTTGTTTCCTAACCTAAATTGACTCTAACTTTATTACTAAAACTAAACTCAAAGCTGATTATTTTCGGATTTCAGCCAAAATTGGGTATTACTGATGAGATTTTAAAAATCTGACTATCCGGTTGGCTCCATCTCATCGAGATAGGTGATTTACATATATAATATGTCAGAATCCGCCTTCCGGGTTGAAAGATATGATCGTTTCTTTGTGAAAGTTAACAATACGTACGTATATATCTGCATTTAGCTCGTGATTGACCCACTCCATGAAATTGTCCGTTAAACATCCTATATTTATTATTATTATTATTATAATCATCATCATCATTATTATTATTAATAATTTGCGAGGAACTTGGCTTAGTACCAATCAAGTAAATTCTGGGATGTACGTCACTCTTTCAAAGTTCAGACCTAGAGTAAATAGAACAAATATTACCGTAAAGATGTAATTTAGAGAGCTCAAAAACTAAGGCTTCTCAGAGGTCTTTATTTATAGAGTTCGGTGTGTACATTTTACATATAGGTCTATATCAAATATATATTTGCATATTCTTAACATTTCCTCAAACCGGAGCATATATGTCATACATGTCCATTGTTACATATAGATTGCACACGGTTTCCTAATGACTTGGTGAGAATATCTGCTAGCTGATCTCCTGAAGCAACATGTCGGGTCTCAATATTTTTCTGTTCCACAACTTGGTTACGCACAATATGACAATCCACTTCAATGTGTTTAGTCCTCTCATGAAAGACTGGATTGTTTGCAATATAGAGTGATGCCTGGTTGTCACAATATAGCCGCATGGGAGAAGTCGGGTCACATCCTAACTCCTTTAATAGCCGTTGTATCCAAATCATCTCACAAGTAATGTCAGCCATAGCACGATACTCTGACTCTGCACTTGATCTAGACACAACTATTCTGCTTTCTTTTTCTATGAGACCGATTCCTCCTACAAACACACAATATCCCGTGGTTGATCTTCTATCGCCAGGGATCCTACCAATCAAGATTCGAGAATCCAGCCACCCTTAGATGTCCACCGTTGGAGTATAACATTCTTTTCCGGAGAACCCTTCAGATATCTAAGAATTCTCATTACCGCATCCAGATGTGTAGTTCGTGGTTCTGCCATGAACCGCTCACCACACTCACCGAATATGCAATGTCTGGCCTGGTTACAGTAAGGTAATTCAACTTTCCTACCAATCTCCTATATTTGCCCGGATCTTGTAGCAACTCCCCCTGTCCTGACATTAGTTTGTGATTAGGGTCCATGGGAGCATCCGCTGGTTTGCACCCAAGAAGCCCTACTTCAGATAGCACATCTAATGTATATTTTCTCTGAGACATGAAGATCCCCTTAGTAGATCTGGCTATCTCAATGCCCAAGAAATAGTGGAGATCCCCCAAGTCTTTCATTTGAAAACGCTGTTGTATGAATTTTTTCAAAGCATAGATCCCTGATGCATCATCACCCGTGATAACAATGTCATCAACATAAACCACCAGCAGAATCCTTTTCCCTGCTTGATTGTGAAAGAACACAGAGTAATCGCCTGAGCTGCACTGGAGGCCAAACTCCTGCATTCACAACATGCGAACTTGCCAAACCATGTGCGAGGAGACCGCTTAAGATCATATAATGCTCTCTTCAGTGACGACTTTGCCGTGACTCCCCGAAAGCAACAAACCCAGGAGGTTGCTCCATATATACCTCTTCCTCGAGCATCCCATGCAAGAATGCATCCTTCACATCAAGCTGATAGAGAGGCCATGCATAGTGAGAAGCAAGGGAGATGAGAAGGCGCACTGAAGTCATCTTTGCAACAGGCGAGAAAGTCTCTACATAGTCGATGCCATATGTTTGAGAGTACCCTTTGGCGACCAGACGGGCTTTGAGACGAGAGAGTGAGCCATCTGGATTCAGTTTGACAGTAAATACCCATTTGCATCCAACTATCTTCTTCCCAGGAGGAAGACCCACAAGCTCCCAGGTCTGATTATCTTTTAGGGCTTGCATTTCTTCTTGCATCGCAGCCTTCCAACCTGGATGAGACAGAGCTTCTGACCAAGACTTGGGAATGTTGTGAGAATACATGGATGTAACAAAGGTGCGATAAGGTGAAGATAAGTGTGAGAGTGTAACAAAGTTGGCAATAGGGTGTCGTGTACAGCTACGAGTACCCTTGCAAAGAGCAATAGGGAGATCATCAGATGAAGAAGACGTACCAGGAGTTGGAACAGCAGCAGTAGTTGGCACTGGGAGAGTAGGCTGGGGTAGTAGCTGCTTGGGACGTCGAGTGTAGACTTTCAGCTGAGTGTCAGTAGTAGGTAGTTGTTCTGAAGGCACACTATTTGATGGGCGTTCATCACCAGTAGATGAGGAGGTTATGGGTACAAGAAATGTATCTCCATCATCATCATTTGTCTCGGTGTTCGAAATATATTTCTTATTTTGGGTAGAGAAGTATGAAGTGTTGTCAAAAAATGTTACATCCGCTGACACAAATATTTTTCGTGTAAGGGGACAATAACACTTATATCCTTTTTATGTTCGAGAATATCCTAGAAATACACATCTTATGGCACGAGGATCAAGTTTAGATTTATTTGGATGGTTATTATGCACAAAGCACACACAGCCAAAAATGTGAAGAGAAAGTGGAAAGGCTGGTTTGGATGGATAAAGCACGGAGATGGGGGTTTTACCATCCAAAATAGTAGAAGGTGTGCGATTAATCAGATGACAAGCGCTAGGACCGCATCCCCCAATCGCTTTGGGCATATTCATGTGAATTAGTAGAGTACGAGCAATTTCTAGTAAATGTTGATTTCTACGTTCTGCTACGCCATTTTATTGAGGTGTGTAATGACAGGATGACTGATGAATAATACCGTGGGTGGTCAAAAATTGATCAAACTCATGGTTAAAGTACTCTTTTGCATTGTCAGATCTAAAAGTTTTTATTTGCAAACCAAATTGGGTATGAATTTTAGAACAAAAATGTTTGAAATGCAGAAGAACTTCTGATCGTTCTTTCATTAAATAAATCCATGTAGCACGTGAGTAATCATCAATAAATAAAACATTGTACCGAAAACCAAACTGAGAATCCGTGGAACAAGGTCCCCATACGTCAGAAGTTCAAACAAATGACTAGACCGATTATTGACTCTAGACGGATAAGGCATTCTGTGATGCTTTCCCATCTAACATGACTCACACTCCAAACTACTAAGACTCAAATTAGGAACTAATTTTCGTAAAGACTCTAATGATGGATGACCTAGCTTACAGTGCATTTCAAAAACAGTACCTTTACCGCTGACACATACCGTAGGTCCATGCCGCCATCCAAAATAGTACGAATCATCACTCACCCCTGCCAATCGTCCATTGGTTCCAAGTTCCTGAAAGACACATCATCAGGAAAGAATGTTACCGAAAGCAAGATAAAGCTTTAGTAATTTTACTAATAGATAGTGATTACATGGAAATTTTGGAACATGTAAGACGTAAGATAATGATAAGAGTGATGAAGCTTGTGCAAAGGTCGACACCACAAACTTCGATTTTGATCCATCGCCTAAAGTGATATCCGGAAATGAGCTAATGAGTTTCATAGATGTCAAGATACCCAATTCTCACCATGTGGTCGTGAGCACTCAATCGATAATCCAAGTAGTAGGAGATGATGTTGAAGAAAGACAAGCAAAGAAATTACCGAATTGGCGACAGGGCTCGGAGTGGTAGATATCAAGGATGAGTTACGCAATTGAAGGAACATCCGGTACCGCATACTCATCGTCGGATATAGTAACTCCGAGCTACCGCAGAGCGGAGTCAAGAAGAAGCTGAGTGGTGTAATTTCTAAGTGGCCGCAACATGAGCCGAAGGCTTGAAGCGACCTTGCAAGAACGGACAATGGTACTTGGTGTGACCCTCCTTCTTGCGATATCGGCAATAGATGGGTCCACCACTGCCGCAAGACCCTCCAAGCGCCTCCATTGCGCCCTCCTCTCCTAGCTCGCTGACTTGGAAAACCTCCACGCCTGCCCTCCTCGAGGGCGAGTGTAAGCCGCTAAAGCGGAGCGGTCCGAGGAGTCACCGGCACGATGAGAGCCATCGAAAGGACCGCTACAAAGAAACCGTAAGTCTCAAAGAAGAGAGTTAGCAGAGAACTTCCAAGTATCGTGGACGGTCAAGAGAATTCTGTGGGACTCCACCTAAGAAATACAGACCGCCATCTACTCTCAGAGTCAGATCAATATCATTGGTAATAGAGAACAGGTATTCCACTCCTCATGTAATCACGAAATTGAAATAGAAATCTTTCCAAGTCGCGGTCCCTTTCGGACCGGGTCATCTCTGGTGGATATCATAAGCTCTGAGAGATTACCCTTTCCGTAGTAGAGTACTGTAAGGTAGTCCCAGAGCTCCTTTGCAGTCTTGGTGTGAAGCACCATATCTTGAATACTGGTCTCCATGGCGTTGAGAAGCTGGGTGTAGATAATGGCATCATCTCCTTCCCAGTCCTCTGTGAGTTCTGTGGGCGGCTCCTTAAATATGTGGTGCTTCTTCCTCCTACCCTTCAAACTCATCTCAACAATAGTCTTCCATTGCATGTAGTTGTTTCCATCCAACTTACGGTCTATAAGTTTAGAAGAAACAACTTCCTGAACATTGGAGTTGGGTTTGGTATCATCCGAATCAGCCATATCAACAAACAAACTATCCCAAATACACACCCAAGTAACGAATCTCGAACAAATCCCCAAATACCACCTAGATACCAAACCCCACAAACAGATCAAAATAGAAACAGGATCTAATTTATCATATCAAGGGAGTGTAGAAAATTTCACAAAGACCTCCTGCATAACAAAGGGCACAACAAGAGAGCTAGATCGCATAATAAAATTCCCGCCTCACCAAGGAAATAAAATCGGAAGCAAATATCTCAACAAAGTGGGATATTTACTCTTCCTCTCATCAGTTCTAGGACTGACCTGTCGAGGGAACCTAAGAGCTATTACAAATCATACAGATGAGAATAGTAGAAATAAAAATAATAATTTAAATTTTGTTTTTTTGTTTTTTTGTTTTTTTGTTTTTGTTTTTGTTTTTGTTTTGTTTTGTTTTGTTTTGTTTTTTTTTGTTTTGTTTTGTTTTTTTGCTTTTCTTTTCACTGGCGGCTAGGTGGGTGTGAACTCAAACCCGATTAGGGTTCGGAGCCAAAACCAGACTCTCTTGCGACTAGGGTTTCGAGCGGCGGCAGCGGGTGGCGGTGAGGTCGGAGATGGTGTCGTCGAGGTCGACGATGGCAACAGGTCGAAAGCAATGTAACGGCGAGATTCAAGATGATGAGATCGGAGATCCGGGCGAGTTCAAGATGACGCCGACGATGAGATCCGAGGGCTGAGATGCCGACGAGGTCGCACGATGATGACGACAACGAGATCAAAAGCGCGGGCAGCTACGGATCTCAACAAGCCGAGGGACGCACGACGATGACGAGATTTGAGGGCGAGGCGCGCCTGGATCTCAAGACCGTGACGCTGTTCGGGACGGCCGATCTCATAGGCGGCAAATGAGAAGAGGGTGAACAGAGGAAGAAGAAGATGATGAACAATAAGGTTTTCTTTCTTTTCTTTTCTTTTTTTTTTTCTGGCTGATCTAGGGTTTAGGTGGGGGTGATAAACTAGGGTTTTGGTGAAGGCTCTGATACCATGTAAAAGATGTAATTTAGAGAGCTCAAAAAAAACTGAGGCTTCTCTGTAGGTCTTTATTTATAGAGTTCAGGGTGTGTACATTTTACATATAGCTCCATATCAAATATATATTTGCATATTCTTAACACAATACCTAATAATTAAAAATTAAGAATAGACATGTCATAAACATGAATCAACCCTTTTTAACTTTTGTGCTAAGGCCCCCAAGCCCAAGTCAGTGTACCACTTAGCGGTCCTTCTCCGTTACTTTAGGAAGTGTGTAAATATTAATGACAGGGCGGTGACCAGAACTCAGCAACCCACCTTTAATTGGACCACCAAACCCCTGCCCTTGTTCTGCTGCGCATATAAAGGCTCATTAGGGCCGTTGCCTCTATGAACTAAATTCACCTCTTAAAAAAAAAGGAAAAAACAAAAGAAAAAACTCCATCCAAATACTCTCTATCTCTCTCTCTCTCTCTCTAAACTCGCTCTCTCTTCTCTCTCATGGATCTTTTCAATGGGTTTTTGAGCATAATAATGCATGTAGCCATTGCTATAGTTTTGGTTGTGTATGTGCCTATCTCCTTGCTATGGAGATTGGTCGTGTTTGTGTTTGCAAGGCCATTTTTGAAAGAGGACATGAGAGGGAAGGTGGTGCTCATCACCGGCGCTTCATCAGGCATAGGAGAGGTGAGCTCTTTTGATCTTCTTTTTCTGGGTTAATTGCACAGACATCTCATGTACTAGTGAGGATTAATCATATATTATTCCTTAATTTCACGAATCTCATGTACATATAGGATTAATCATGTATCATTCCAAGATTTATAGCATTCAGACTCTTTTATGTCCAAACGCATTTATATCTTTTACTACATATACGGGCGTATGTTTAACAACTGTAAGAGAACATAGTCTTTTATGACACATTAAAATATCATAATATCTCTATGTAATACATTGACGTTATATGACATTCATATCATATGTAGAGACAGAGGGAAGATGATTCCATTTGAACTTAGCCATCAAAGTGATGGTAAAAAACTGTATAAGGATGACAAATGATTAATCAATAAAGGGCAGAGAGTTGCATCTATGATTAGCTTTGAGTTTATGGCGTGAATGGTTAGAAGATATAAATATATTTTTCATTGTAACAAAGCACTTTGTTGTCTTTTATTTATTAAATAGTTTGTTATGTTAACAAGAGTTCACGAGGGATTTAGAGGTTTTGTACATTGTACGATTGTAACACTGCAATTTAATATGTGCCTCATTATAGAAAAAACTTTCAAGCTGTGTAACAATCGATATGCATATTTTCCTTTTTTTTTTTAAACATGCATATTTTATTTGTACTTTTTTCTCTTTAAAAAATTTCTTTACATGCCTATAAGAGTTGACTCAGTTGTGTTTTTACGGGAATATAAAAATGTTTCTAATCTTAAAGTAAAGTTTATTAGTACCTAATTTAGGTGAGCCATTAACATGGTTTTGAATTGACCTCTTGAAGGACAAATTCATGTGTGTAGGGCTTTGAGATATCCTTTTTTTGATGTGATGTATTAATGTGGTATCACCATGTTGGCATTAAATTGCACCAAAACAAAAGTGAAGTAAAATCACATTCAATTATGAACCCAAAAGCAGGGAGAAATTTATGGTTGTTTCAAAAGAGTAACAACAGCCTACTCTCAATAGACATGATCACATCAAAATCATGAAGGGAAAAAATAATAAATGAACAATAAATAAATAAGATATAGAATTAATATTGATAGAATTAATATTGATAATTGTTGATAGTTACATAATCCATATTTCTGTTTTAACAAAATCATCAATATTAAAAAATAATCTGGGTAGCCCAACCTCCTAACTGCTCATAACACCTGTATTAATTCAACAGTCTCCTCACAAGATATATTTACCCTTTTGCATTCTACATAATCACTAAACCATCCATCTAATTTCGAGGTTAGGTGAACAACTTATTCTCTCAAATCTTCAGTCTCGCTAAGATCAAAGTGCCCCTACCGATTACCCAGTCCAAGGCCCAAAAAGCCTAAAAGCCCATTTGTTTAATATTTTTCGCCTATAGATCCGTAAGTAAAAGTTTTTGACTCATTAACTCTCTGGAGATCTCTTTAACAAAAAAGCAATCTTCTCTTTCCAAGGGCTAAAGAGCCAAAAAAAAAAAAAAATTGCACTAGAGGGTTGCACCTGCAAAAATTAAACTAGAGGGACCGTAAGTTTTCTATCAGCCATTAACCCTATAATACATATGCTTGAGCAATGTTATTTACAGTTACAGTTTACATATACTCCTTCCTCTAAAATCTTATTATCAGAGCCAAACTCATCATTCCCTTCCTCTCTTTCTAATAACAGGAATTGGCTTATCGGTACGCAAAGAGAGGAGCATACCTAGTGCTTGCAGCAAGGAGAGAGGCTGAGCTCAAGGCTGTGGCCAAGGCTGCTAAAAACCATGGAGCTCCTGATGTGCTCGTGATCCCCGCAGACATATCTGATTGCTCTGAATCCAAAAGGGTTATTGATGAAGCCATAGCTCATTTTGGACAATGTGAGTGTCAACATAATCATACCTTTCAAAGATTTCGTCGAACGAATGAACTTATATGATATCGTTGTTTATGTACTTTTTGCAGTGAATCACTTGGTCGTCAATGCTGGAATTTTCTCGAGCTGTCTCTTTGAAGAGATCACGAATATCTCTGCTTTCAGACAAGTCATGGTAACAAAACATACATTTCGGAGTTTATGACATGGTTATCAATACAACACATTTATGTATGTATGTGTATAATATACTCAATTTTATGTAAGTTAAACTTAAAAATATAACAATATAAAACGAATTTGGAGATTTCTATAATGGACAAATAATTGACTAATTGGGTATTTTTCTGAGGAAAATACCATCAAGTGGAGGAAGAGCGGGTATATCTGTATGTACCAAATGACTAAACTGGGGGATTTTCATCTCAAGGAGAGTTATTCGTCAATTACAGGTTGGGGATCTGGTGAGAAAAAAATTATGAGATAAAAATGTTCAAGGGGATTATGTGCAAAACCACCCATAGTTCAAGGGAGTTTTGTGAAATTAACTATTTTTTAAAGTAAATATTAGTTCCTCAAATAATAAAACCCAACACCACATGTATTTTTAAGTTAACTAAGTAACAGGAATGTATTGAAGCAGTGTCATAAGAGCATATTTTGAAAAATAAAACCGATTCGTACAATATAAGTGTGTTTTTCATATATAAGGTCCTGTCCAATAACTATAATATAGATCATATTTTAAATACTTACATAAGATACTTACAATACTGGCTAATCTTGCCATAATTCTATCAGGATGTCAACTATTGGGGATCCGTATATCCAACATATTATGCCATCCCTCACCTCAAGAAAAGTCGTGGAAATATCATCGTCACAGCTTCCATGGCTGGTCGACTTCCAACTGCAAGATTGAGCTTTTACAATGTAAGATTTCCATGTTTAAATTAAGCATCATAAACTAGGATCAATCCAGTTTCTAACTTTTGTTATGACCATTATTATTATTATTATTATTTTTTTTTCAGGCAAGCAAAGGTGCACTTATTAGGTTCTATGAGACTTTGAGAGCAGAGTTGGGCCCTGAGGTTAAGATCACCATATTGACACTGGGGTATGTTGCTTCTGAGCTCACCAAGGGAAAAGCTCTTCAGAAAGGAGGGGAGTATGGGATCAACGAAGAAGTTAGAGATGTAAGTGCTAAAATTGCAATTTTTCGGTGTGTTAAGAAGAGTTAACTCCTTTCTAACATGTCGAATACATGTCTAATACAAAAAAAATTTACATGTGAAATAAAGTGAATTAATCTATTTGATTTGCCAAATGCTAAAATTACAAAGAGTTATAATAACCCTTTTAGACCAGTGAAGCAGAGTTACATCACTCAAAACAAGAACCTACAAATCCATGTAGACAGGTTAAGAAATAGGTCTTTTATTTATTTTAGAGTATAACATTATAACCCTCAACTCTCACCGCATCTTTAGAGTTTTGGTACGGTAGTGGCAAGATCCCACGACAATTTATGATGAAAGGTTCAAGAATAGCTTAAATAGGGATTAGTATAAATATTATCTAAAGAGTTAACCAATTTAATTTGTCTCCTCCAAATTAAATATTTTTTTTATTTTGTCCTCTATATCATCGCAACTGCTGATTTTCCCTTCAATTGGTTTCCTTTCCTAACTTTTACCCTCCAACCTAACTACTGTTAAAGATTTTGGTACGGTAGTGGCAAGATCCCACGACAATTTATGATGAAAGGTTCAAGAATAGCTTAAATAGGGATTACTATAAATATTATATAAAAAGAGTAAACCAATTTAATTTCTCTCCAAATTACATATATTTTTTATTTTGTCCTCTATATCATCGCAACTGCTGATTTTCCCTTCAATTGGTTTCCTTTCCTAACTTTTACCCTCCAACCTAACTACTGTTAAAGATTTAATAGTTGTTTTTAAGTTACTTAAATTAATTAACGTGACTTATTACTTTATAAAATAATTAAATCAATTTAATAAAATACAAATTTTACAGGTTCAGGTTGGCCCTCTACCAGTAGGACACACAGAGAAGTGCGCAGAAGTGGTAGTCGACAGCGCATGTAGAGGAGACACCTACGTGACATGGCCGTCATGGTACAGACCTCTGCACATGGTAATGTGCGTCGCTCCAGAGATCGTGGACTGGTTCTCTCGCTCGTTCTACGTCGCTAAACCTGGAAGCTCATCTGGCAAGGCTCTCAGCCAGAAGATACTGGAGGTCACTGGAGCTAAGAAATTCTTGTATCCAGCTTCCATTCGATCGGGTGGTAGTGCCTTTGTGTCGACTGATGATCAGGGAATTAAAGTGTACGTTGGTTGAATGAGAGTAGGGATCAGATGGGGATTATTAAATGTATTTTATTTTATATAAATTTGATTTATCTTCCTTAGAGAGCATTACAATATTGAGGAAAGTATTCATCATATTGGTTATTTCTACTGTATGTATTGCAGTCATCATGTACAATGATAACGGAGAAAATGCAGAATTCGATCAATGCATATTATAAACTATATCGAACATGCAAGCTTCAGCTTTGTCTCCTTAGCGTGTTTATGTTTATAGTATAAGGAGCCTCTCCCCAGTGACTTATATTTGGCCACGAGCCGAAATTGAACGCCTACAGAATAACACTCCTACAGGATACACATCATCAAATCTTAATTTAAATCCCTTGCTTGAACCATACACGAGTCAGAAATTAATAATTAATTACAAGTTCATAACCAAAAGACTAACGATTTGCCTGACATCTCATAATTTAAATGGAAGAGACAGTGACCAAATCAAAACTAAACCGAGTTATTCAATAAAGAGAAATCTACCCAATCAATATTCTTAACTCCAAGCGATCAATATTGAGCTTTCAAAACTTCCAAATTTTAGGACCTTTAACCATAAAATGTCAACTTAAGCCTCTAATTTTACCCAAACCTTATTCAAAAACTAAGCGACTAAACAGAGCAACCGAATCAAAGGTTTAGGATTTCCAAGGTTTACCGGTTGGAATTGTGTGCTAGTGATGAACAATGAATGTTAATTCTATGATAAATTTAAATTTTTACAAAATCGATCTGTTAAAGCTCGACATTGCACCAAAACTCTGAGGTTGCGGTGAGGAGATATAGTTCTATATTCTAACATGTCACCGCAGGTTGAAGTGGGAATCCAACCAGCGTTGCTCTGATACTAGTTTAAAGTTCCTGCAACTGCACCAAAACTCTGAAGTTGCAGTGAGGGTTGCAATTTTATTTTCTAACACGGTCGACATCGATTTCCTTTACTGTCAAATGCTGATGGGAATTCCTAATAGAAATTTTCATTGAATCGGATAATTTAATATAAAAGTTGCCAAATTCAGATAAACTAACGTCAAATGTCAACTGAAATCCCTAATTTTAAGAGACTGAATTAAAAGCTTGAGGGTTTCTAGGGTTTTAAAGGGGTTTACCGAACCGAATCAGGCGCCAGGAGATCGAATCGGGTCCGAGAATCGAGGAACCCGATGAGGCTGACGCCGAGGATCCTGTCGACGATCGGGTCGGATCTGTCGGAGGATCTGCGCTTTTTGTTTGAGGCGCCGGTATAGAAATGGGCCTTTCGTTCTTAGTTGGGCCTGGCATTCATAAGGAAAAGTTCCCATCCTTTTCCGACTCAATACATAAAAGGAGAAATGGTTGCAATTTTTTTCTGTTGATATTGTGAACATAATACTACCGAATAAAATAGTCATCACTTATTAAACATGTTGATTAAATAACAGATATCAATACGCTAAATTACCAAATTCGTACTTTAACATCCTTTTACCATTTTTTTAGTATTATTTTTTGCTCCGACAACTTTTTGGTATTAAGAGTCTACGAAATATGCAATTATATATTAATTTTAGCCACCGATGAAAATTTCACACGAAAAATGAGGAAATTTGGTATTAAAAGTCCATCTCTCTCTTTTTGTCTCTGCGAATTAGAAAGTTAGGGAAGTTGGCAAAATCAAGGTAAGTTTAACTCCTGCAGTCTCTCTCTTTTTCATCTGTGTCACGCCATCTAAATGCTGTCATTTGATTTATTAGCACTCTAATATCACTCAAATTTAGTCACGTGACGTCACAGGTATTTTTCGCGTCAATTTTTTGCCGGCGGTAGTCGAAAAAAACGTCTAATTGCATATTTGGTGGACCCTTAATACCAAAAAGTTGCCGGTGCAAAAAAAAAAAAAAAAGAAAAAGAAAAGAAAAGAAAAAAAGATAAAAACTTATATGGTAAAGAGATGTTTCAAAAAAAAAAAGCAATTTGATAATTTAACATAAATAATTGAAGAAGACCTAACACAAGGGGAAAGAAAGAAACACCCGCGAAGTTTATGATACGGCAATGTTACCATGCGAATTTCCCATTATATAAAACTAACAAGTAATGTCATCAAAAAAGAAACTAACAAGTGATATTATCAAAGTTAAACCCATTTGCTAGTTGCATTTAGCACTTTTTATTTCATATTTGATTTTGATTATCCGCTAAGGCTCTTTTTGAAGGAAAAATAATAATAATCACCATATTACAGAATTCAAGACAGCTACTTGTTGCTTATGATATGAAAAATTTAGATTATACCATTCTGAATCACATCAATTCAAAATTGATCGGATATGTGTCTAGGATTTTAACCCTCTCAATTTTTCTTCTTGCTTTTGTGTGCATTCTAATGTTGAATTTCTTCATATTCTTTTGTATCTCAAGTATATATGCGCCAACAATAATAATTTCATTAAGGATTTCATATTTCTAATATAATTTATTCCACTGTTTGATTTCTCATTACTAAACAACTAATTGTAGTTCAACTGAAAACTCAGATTTTTCCAATATATCAAATGTACACACACAAAAAGGAAAAAAAAAGAAATGCATACAAATATAAAAATCCATATATAATCACTCAATTCAAGTTTTTAAACTGAAAATTTACCCTTTTTTTATTAGGGTTTTGATTTTCTCTACAACCTTGGAACACATTCTATGATTTGGAGGCAAAGGCAGTCCTTGCCATCATCATATCCAACAGTGTCAGGCTCACCAAAACCATCCCACAAGGACCATGGGGATCATCAGGTTGCTTTGATGGTTTGCATCCTTTGGCCATGTCAACACCCTCCTCATACTTGGATATCGTTTTTACGGATGACCATGAGTAGCTGCAAGAACTCTAACAAGGATCGCCAGCTTGTTCTTCGAAGCCACAACATCCAGGGTGCAGCTCCCTCACAACAATCAAAACTATTCTTGGTTGAGCGGTCATGAAAAGGCCAATGGAGATGGAACTGAAAATTTTCTCAAATGGTGGTTGTGGAAGTTCAGACCAAAATCTCACATTTCTAATACAATTTATTCACTATTTCACACATATTTTATGCTGAACGAGTATGTTTAACCTAATTGAAATTTTGATTTTCTCCAACATATCAAATATGCACACAAAAAAGAACAACCATAAAACCAACCATATTCTAATAAATCATCTTTCCATATTTATATTATATAAACTCTATTCATTCAAATGGAGCTTCAAATCATAGTTATATTGTGTGACCAACTAACAATAGGACTATTCTCATTCCGTAACCTAATAAACATACCCCATTAGTTCACATTTCTGGGCCTTAGTGGCCCTTGAGATGACATTGCCATTTCTTTGAATTAGTTTTAGCTTAAAGGAGCTTTTTCCTAGATGAGATTATCAGCTTTCAGTTAGGTTTTCTCATTAATTGATCCCACCTAACTTTCATCGAGAATCATCTCTCAAATATACTTAGTATTTGGTTAATTGTTATAGCAAAACCAAAAAATTTAATTAAAAAGTTATTTGAGGTAGTTGCTTGCAATACAAAAACTCCTTTATAAGGTTTTATTTATTATTAACAATTACAGATGGTTTCTGCATAATCCCAAAACCCCAGAAACAAAACTCCACCATTAAATGGTTAATTTCAAATAATGGACAAAGGGTCTAAACTATCGATTTCTACAGTTATATATGCTCAAGAAGAAAGCTGTTGAATAGACCAACTCGAAAACAACTGAATGATGATAAAATTCTCAAAGACCTAGATTAAAAAATATATAAAGATAAAACTCTCAAAGATTGAGATTAAACAATATGTGAGGACAAAATTATTCGAAGCATGTCTCGTGCGAATCGCGCGATAAACATAAACTAAGGGGCCGTTCGGTAGCCTACAATTTAGGTGGATATTAACATATTTTTTTCGTAAAATCCTCACTGATATTGAGTATGCATGTATGCATCAATGCGTGCATGGCATTTAATAGGTAATATTTAGTATGTATTTAGGTGGATATTAACATATTTTTTTCCTAAAAATCCTCACTGATATTGAGTATGCATGTATGCATCAATGTGTGCATGGCATTTAATAAGTAATATTTAGTATGTATATGTATGTGTGTTTATGATGTATGTATATGTGTTTGAAGGTATTTTCGGAGGAAATGTTTTAAATAGCTACACACTTTTATAACAGTATTTGATTTTAACTATTAATTGTAGAAGAAATCACCAAAATGAAGATGAGAAAACATTAGGACTGTTGTATGACATAGTTAGAAGTAGGGGTGGTAAACAAACGAATCGAATCAAATACTAAGATGTTCGTATTTGTATTTGTTCGAATTCGACCCAAATTCAAATATCCATGTCTGCAGTTTTTTGAATTCGAACTCGAATACTCAAGATTTGATAAATATTCATGAATATTCACGAATATTTATCGAATGTCAAAGTATATTCATTCTACTAGAGAACTTAGTTTTTAAATAGTATTTAAATTTATAAATGAAAATTATTTCTTTATAGTTATGATGTGTGTGTGTGTGTGTGTGTGTGTGTGTATATATATATATATATAATTCGAATATTTCATTAGAAACTGATTTAAGATTCTTTAAGTTTCTCAAAATTAGTATATAGAACTTAAGTAGAAAATATAAGTATGTTGAAAATATAAAATCATATGTGTAATGATACAAATTATAAGCGATCAAATTTTAAACAAATATTTGATAAGCAAACGAATCGAATATACCCCGGTTAAATTCTATTAGTTAATGAACTCGAATACTAAATATTATTTGTTTAGTTTTAAATGAACTACCGGATCGAATATGACCGAATAGTTAGCTGAATAATTAATGAACTACTTGTTAATTATTTGGTTCGTTTCCACCCTAGTTGGAAGTTGGAACATCTATACTACTATATAAAAACTTAGCAAGGTTAGTGAATTTGTTAGGGACATAACTCCATTCCTATTGTAATCAACAGTGTAAAGTGTAATTTCAAAAATTCCTTCCTTTTGTTTTCTTTTCTCATTTCGAACATTCTAAATCATGACATAAGAATTGGATTTGGACTCACATAATTAGATGTTATAATTATGTGAATTCAATCCTATTCTCATGTCATGATTTAGAATGTTTTAGAAATAAGAAATTAAAGAAAATAAAAAAAGGAATTACCTCTCTCGCAAAATTACAACTGTAGGCGGTCAAAAAGTATAAACCGTTCAAATAAAATCAGCTAAATACAAGTGTGCATCCCACCAAGGAAATTCTGGTCATTTGACATGACCAATCTCCTCAATAAAATCAAGAGAGTCCACAAAATTGGCTTAAGGATAGATGATCCCAAAAACCTAAATCAAACGAGCTGAAATCAACTCAACAAGGCATATTCTGGGCGTATGCTTAAATGGGCATGGCCTCGGACGGGCGTGGCCTCAAACAGGCATGGCCTCAGATTGGCATGGCCTCAAAACGAGCATGGCCTTAGATGGGAGTGACCTAATACGGGCATGGCCTCAGACAGGCATGGACCCAAGACGGGCGTGGCCTTGAAAGAGAGTGAGGTTCATAGCGATGATAGCTCAATGGCAGCGACCCTTGTCAAACATCAGATCACCAAATCTCTGCACTAAATGCTCAAGATTTGAAAGTCCAATCACATATGTATGTAACCCTGTAGGCAATAAAAATTACCTTAATCCCTGCACAGCAACTCGGAACAAGCAAAAGAGCTTAAGGGTCCACCTGAGGAAAGTCAGGCCCACCTAAAGGTTAAGTTCACCTGAATGCTTGACTTTACAAAATAGACAAAAGTGCTGATATCTCTCAAACCGGAAGGAATTTGGCAAAATGATCGGAGCAAACCAAACCCTTCAAGTAGGTTTAGTTGGCTCCATCTTGTCGAGATAGTCGATTTTTATATATAATTCGTCTAATTCCGACGTACGGATTGAAAGTTATGACCTGTTCTTCGTGACATGTTCTGGAGCTCGCCTATAGAGCAAGCTCGCTTACAAAGGAGCTTAGCTCACCTGAAGAGCAAGCTCACCTGAAGACCTAGAGCTCGCTTCTGCACGCAGAGCTCGCGACAAGACAAGCTCACCATAAGCTCGCTGAAGGCTTGAAGCTCAAGCTCACCTGTAGGCTGGAGCTCGCCTGAAGGCATGAGCTCACCTGAAGGCCAAGCTCGCCTGAACCATGCTTGCCTGATAGCCCCAACCTCGCCTGCATGATCCAGTCTCGCCTGAAGACTAAGAACTCGCGCTGTAGCTTGAGCTCGCCCGAACTTGTGCTTGAGTTTGCCTACACTATAGCTCGAGCTCGCCACCAATGCTCGAGCTCGCCATCCATACCTAGCTTGCCTACTTGGAAGTTCGCCTGAAGGCCTGAAGCTCGCGTGCAGACCCTTGGTTCGCCTGCATGCCAGAGCCCGCCAAAGACCAAGCTCGCCTACAGAGACGCCACCTCGCCCGCATGCTTGAGCTCGCCTGCATAAGGCAAGCTCACCCACAGACTTTCCAAGACCGCCCACTTGAAGCATGGGAGATGTCACATCCCATAGTGATCACATTCCACAGAGAGCATGGTTCCCTTCATAGTGGTCACATCCCATAGAGAGTATGGCTCTCCTCAACTGGGCATGGCCATATCCCACAAATCAAGGAAGTGACAATGCCTCTCCTTGCCTATTTATAAGCCACCATCTCCACATGAGAAGGGGGTTAGTATTTTTGAGAGGCTTGCTATATTTCTAAGACTCTCAAGCTGAACGCCTGGTCTTAGCCTTCTTTAGGACTTGAACTTTTAAGAGGCTCGGCAAATTTAAAGTCTCCACCTGAATCCTCAGATTTGGAGGCTCTTGAGCTCCTTGCAAACTCTTGCATTGTAGCCCTATCCAAGCAAGCTCGGGTAGAACCGAACTCAACCACGCCGGAGCTTCTACTGCATACTGAAGCTCGACCGCAATGTCAATCGGATCGTCCAAGGGAAGCAAACTCGACTCAAGCATCGAGGGAGGCATCCCATCGCTACCGACGAACCCACGTTAAATAAGAAGGGCCTTCCCTTCGCTTCTGTTGTAAAAAGCGATTCTTGATTTGTAACAAACAATTCAACCAATACAAATTCGAGAGCAGATTTTTTACACCAAATAAACCCAGAGTGGCTCAGAACAGTCCAAAACTATTTGACTTTTATAACCAAGCGTGGCCAAAAGTATAAAAAAGCACTGCGCGGCATTAATGGCCTGATTGATAGCTATCACATCATAGCAAACTCAACATGGAGCATAAATCTAAACCTATAACTATCCCCGTTTACCAACATTTCAACGGGGCTGCCTGGATTGGTTCTCTTCTTGGTTTAGCTCGCAATTGGGCGTGGCCATCTTGGCTGCTGGGTTATCCCCAAGCCATGGCCACCGGCAGTGGGTCACCCCCACACCACTATGCCAAACTCTTGCGATCTAAGAGTTCTTAGCCTTGATTACTTAATCTTAAGACCATGTGTCAGGTTTATCATGCCTTAAACATCTGACCTTCGATCTTTTTATCCTAGGTCATTGTTGCCATTATCTTTGGTTTGTTCAACGAGGAAAGCCCTCCATCACAAGTTCATCCTCTCTCTTTACCTCAAAAGCTCTGCTCTTTAGCTCTTTAACAAGGCGATCCCTTTCTGCGTAGTCAATGGAGCCAAGATCTAGTCTCTTTCAGCACACTTTCCTAGAATTAAAACTTGTAATTTGTGTTTTTGACTGAAAAAGTGAGCACTTGTAATCTGATAATCTATCAATAAATTGTGAACTTGTTACCCAAAAATAACAACGAGATATATCATTATAGATGTTATATGAGTTATAAGTATAAAATGGTAAGTTTATTTTCTAAAAAGTATTAGATATATGTCAATGCAAAATATAACATTTAAAATATTGACTATGATTAATTTTTTTATAGAGACTATGATTAATTTTAAATGTCCTCCTTTATTCTAAATGATAGAGTTTTATGAATCAGCTCCTTATAGTTTTTCTATTGTAACACCTTGCATCATCAAGATAGGAAAGTAATTTAGGTTATCATTTTCTAATGATGAGATATGAAATAGATTCTTTTATCTATTATAAAAGTGTCTCTGAGTTTTAGTTAGTTAAATAGAGATTTTTAAAAGGGCTAAATCAGGTTTTAAGTCAAAAATAATCAAACTATTAGTCGACCCATTAAGCCAAAACATTTATAAAGGACCCGAATAAATTCTAGAGATCAAAATTTTCAGATCTCTGACATCAATGGGGGGTCGACCAAGCTAGGAGGGGGAAGAGGAGAGCTTTTTCACTCCATTCGTCATATTTGAGATCTCTTTTCGGTAGAAACACTTTCAAACAAGTATCAACTTGCTATCTCTTCACCATTGATTCCTTTTATACATTTTAGATAATTGTGTTAAACATATTTCTGATCCTTCATGACGATTTATATTTTCCTAATGGTTTTGCACATGCACGTAGGAGAATTTGACCTTAGAATGCTAGAAATCTGTGTAAAATCAGTAAACCATGTTTTATATATGTAAAGACCAACAACCGTGTATCTTGTATTTATACGGATACCAATACCGCTACCCATTTCGACCGAAAGTCCCAAAATTAATAACTCCATATCTAGGCTAGACCAAACCTTTCCCAGGAGTTTAGGCTCAAGTTAGGAAGTTAACAAAGTCAACCCAAGAGTTTGGAAAGTTTAGATTAGGGTTTTAAGTGAAGAATTAGAGTGAGTGATATTGTCGTAAATATTAAGAAGTTTAGTATGTGAGCTTTTGAGCTATAAATAGTAAGGGGTTTCTCTCCCCAAATCCTAACTGAGTTTAGGCAGCCCAAAAATGAGAGAAAACCCTAGAGAGTGAGAGGAATGAACTTAGAAAGAAGAAGAGAGAGATTTAGAGGAAGGAGGTGATCGCAATAACCAATCTCTCATCAAAGACAACGCAAGAGAAGGTTTCTCCCAAAACAAGTGTAGATTTGTGCTTAACCTCTTTTCCTTTCCATCTTTGATCGTAGCTCTAATCCAGATGCATTCATGATAGATCCAAGGAGCGAGTTTTGATTGATCAATGGAGAAAACTCGAGTTTTTCAACCGATATCTCTCAAGGCAAGCATCTCTACCTCTTCTTGTTAGATCAGTGTCTTAGGATATTTATTTTAATCATGCTCATTTATCAGTTACATGTTTTGATTTGTGGGTTTGCTTAGAGATCTAGCTAGTTTCCATATAAAAATGTATTTGAATAATACCAAAATGTCAAGATTTCTCTTTAGATTCTTGGTGAAATAAGCTCAAAGTAATAGAAAATAATTCTAATTAGGAATCTAAGAAATGAATAATCTGTAGAATGTGGATTGGTTGAAGTATGTGATAGCAGAACTCGATAAATTGTAGAAAAACTACAATCTGGCAGTTCAAGTGCACGCGCTACTCACGAGTGCGTGCTAATTGGCGACGACCCAATTTAAGAAGGATGTGCCACTTATTTGACATTGTGTGTCACTAAGCGCTGCGCTAACTACTAAGTGCATGCACTCAACCTACAATTTGGCAAATTCGATTATGTGCATGTTTTGAGATTCTAACCGATTTCCTTACGTTTTTGTTGGTTTGAAGTGAATATTACCCATGACAAGAAGTGTTTGCACATAGTTTGATGTCTTGTGAAGTTTTGGGATTTTTATGGAATCCTCCAAAACCTAGTTCTCTGGAAAACATGCATATTTGCTTTCCGTATGTCTGAATCATGTTTTGTGGGTTATGGTCTGAGTGTTGTGATGCTAGGAATGTGTGTTTTAGTTTCTATTATAGACTTAGATGATGTTAGACGGTTGTCCCTGATCTTATCGTACATGAAGGATGCAACCCGTATATTATAAATTTTGAGTAAATTATGTTGGACCATGAGTTTTGGGCTCACTCATGTGCGAATTGAGACTCATTTCTATTATCATGTTGCCCGGATGTGATACTACCCGTTAGTATACTAGTTTAGAGAATTTTCTAACTAATCTTGTTTGAATATCAGTTTCATTTGTCTTTGTGCTATATCTGTGGTATTGCCTCGCGAATACCAAATTTTATTGAAATTCCTTATTTACACGAGTTATGAGAAGAGATAATGTATTTGGATTTATGATTTGGGATGTCGTTTTCTTTGAGCTTCAAGATGTAGAGTGCACTCTAATTGAACAACCTAGTCATTACCATCTAGATAGATATCAGGTGTCATGATATTATGTTTTCTATGAGTTGAGATTATCAGGACTAAAGCATAACATTTCATGTACAAAAAACCAAGAAAAAATAATCTGATAGGTTTAATTTCAAGGGACTGAATCTTTGGAGATATATGGGGCCATGGTACTGCTTGTGAGACTTGTTGATTTGTATGAGAGGGTTTGGTCGGTACCAGAAACTGTTGGATCCCACGTGACTTGTACATCCTCAGCAAAGGTCTTTCTAAATAAGATGTTAATTATGGGAATCTTGATTGGATCGAGGAAGTGGTTCGCAACATGAAATCTCTCTAGTGAGATTCTGATGAGTTATTTTGCATGAGAAGTTTTAGATAGTAATGACCAATATGCGTGCATGTTTGGATGTTTATTTTCAGTTTTGTTCTGGTTTTGATCTATATTGCTTTTACAGTTATACTCAAATGTTTTTAGCATCTTGGACACATGCATACTCTTCCCACTATTTGGTCTATCTCCCCTTATCTGTTCATTGTGTTAGATCTTTGTGAGTGTATCCTCCAGGATATTCTCCATCTACACTTGCTCTCATTTCTTTTCTTGCTTGATACTTGTTGTGGGCTGCTTGCCTGACGATCCCTGGATTTATTTTCTTTCTTCTTTCTCCAAGTTGCCAGAGTAATCAATTTTAGATCAGATTATGCGATTGGATAGTTTTACCCTCCTAAGAGTTGGTAAGTGGTTGCTTTAAGGTTCTGCCTTTATGTATAGTTTATCAGTTTAGAGTCCCATCATACTTTGTAGTTTATAGTTGTTTTGCTGGATTTTAGTATAGTTTGACCAGGTGTTGACCTTTGTCAATTTTTCCCACCTCAGCTGCATAATTAATAATTTACCCTGATTTTGCAACAACTCAGCTAGACAAGGCTTAAGTATGTGCATGAGGACCTGACTGACCTGGTTCTCATATACATACCGTCGACCGAGTTGCATGTCCGTATCCATAGTTGGGACACAGGGCGTGACAATATGCTAATTTTTGCTGGTGATATGTTTCATACTTCGTTTGCTATGAAAATAGTAAGTTTTTATGATGTTTCAATAAGTTGTTTTAAAACCCTAGATTGTAAAAATCCTATTTTTTTGCAAAATTATGATCTTTGATATACTTTTTGTGCATGATAGAATTGTGAGTTTATGTTAAAAAGTTATAGGAAACTATCCCATGAATAGTGAATGAAAGATACATGAAACCCTAAGTAGAAACTTTTAGAAATCTGTCAAAACCTAAGTATCAGACGTGTGGTTTGAAAAATTAGCCATCTGATTCAAGAGCAGACGTCTGGTTGGAAGAATCAGCCATCTTTGTATAGAGTTTTCAAAAACTAGTTCTCTATTGTCCAAAAATCAGACTTCTGAAAACATGCTAACTTGTAATTTTATGTTTTATGAGTCGTTTGACTCGTAACTTTCACATATGACTTCTTTTAATGTCAAAACTTTGGTACACTTTTGTTAATGAGTTTTAAATGTGTTCAAATATTTATTTGATATTTTTGAATTATGTTTTCATAATTATCGGTTAACTTAAAACTTGATGAAGCATGACTTTGAAATTTAGTCTTGAGCCCAAACTCTATAAAGAGTTGTTTTCAATATGAAAATAATTTTTGCAATAATATGAGCAATATAGTATGATGACTCTTGGGATAATGGTTCAAGTGAGTAAATTATACGTACCCTTTTGGAGTACACATGTCACCCACGGAATTAGGAGTTTAAATATTAGATATTTATGCGGATCAGCGTGGTAAGGTTTTAATGAGATGGTGGTGGACACAAGAGGTGTAACAAATCAACGTGATAAGGTTTTAGCTGAGATGATGATGATCAGAAGATGTGCAAACTTGTTGCCTACAGGTTTGTGCGTAAGATATGTTAGGAAGAGATAACATCATTAGTGAGTTTTTTTTTTGGATGGAAACATCATCGGATAGTTAAAACTTAATTTTTTCAGCTCTTAGAATTTTTATATTTCTTGCCAAGTATTGAGTGATGGTACTTCGAGTGTGATGTGGGGATTTGCAAACCTCCATTTTGTGTTTTAAATTTATCACTAAATAGTTAGTGTAGTATAGAAAAGCTGAGATTAGACAACATCGTGTGTAATCGCCTTATAATGAGATGATATGAAAACATTGGGGTTTTAAATGGGGGAATAAATGATAATTTAGCTTTTAAGATGTGGAATTTGTTGGCCATTTTGATAAGTTTACTGAAATCCCATTTTGGATTGGGGAGTTGTGATTTTGTTGTCCACCTTAAATTTACCTAATTATTGTTTAATCTCAAATAACATATAGTTAACTAAAGTGTGCTATGAAATTTTAATATATTTTGCGCATGCTTGTTTGACATGCATGAGATGAGAAATGTTGCTACGTTGTCTTGATTTATATAAATTTATGAAATAAAGATATCTTGAGCTTTGAGCTATGAGCTTTAATATTTCCTTTTGAGAAATACATCAAGTGGGGATATTTGTGCATGGATTGAGAGTTTATTTTTGATCGTATCTGATCAGTCATGCATTATCTTTTAGTATTCCTATTCAGTTTTTGGTATTATCTCATCTCGGATCATTGATGAATATATCCTATCTAGTGTTTCTTTCATTTGATTTTATTTGTATAATGAATCGTATTTATCACTATTCCGTCCTTTGGATCCTACCTACTCTGATTGATTTGTTTTCTTATTTTTATCCTTTTTCTTATCTTTTCCAAGAGGCTGGTGTACTTCAGAGTAGAAAGTTGGTTGAGTCCAGAACAATGGTTTCATAGGTATATGTTGGTTTTGAGTTGGGTTTTGGAAATAAATTACTATTCAAAACCCTTTTCTTATAGATTCTTTGATAAACAAATTTTTCTGAGAATATTTTTAAAATCTTATATTTAAGATTAAGATATGTAGATAAGAGACTTAAGTATATCATTTGGACATTGTGGTTGTCCAGGTGGTGTGATGCCGCCTAGAAGTCACGTGCTGTTAATGTCTTGAGGCGTGACATTTATTATTAGGTAAAAAAATTATCTAAACTGATTTTAATTGATATTTAATAAAGAAAAATTAGCATTCTCATGCTTTGGTAAACTTATACCCAGATCCCAAATTTATAAGAATAATACGTCATTACATTTTTAAAAACTATATCTCAGAAACATTGGTGTATTTTTGAAAATTTAAACTTTGTGATATAAAACATAAAAAAGAGGAAACCTTGGGGTATTTAAATGCAATGAAATTTTTATATAAAATTCAGAATAAATAAGTTTAATGTCTATTGCACAGTGCATTTGTACATCCCGCAATGCTAGTAAGATTTAAAAGCCGTTGTTGATGTAGAACTTTATGGAAAAGGTTAGTGAAAAAAGGATTCACATAAATAAAGTACACTTTAAACAAATTAAAATAGCTTTGTTAGTTGCATTGCGCGTGAATAATCTGTTACTATATGTATACTTTAAGCGAAAACCTTCTCCCTCAAACCCTCCCACAGCTTGACACGTCAGCATTCCTCTTCTCAAATAAAACCGCCACATGTCATTGATCCTGACCGTTCATCTACCCATCTCAAAATAAATTAAATCTATCAAATCCATCAAAAATCAAAATTTATTATCTTTTATAATCAAATTTATTATCTTTTATAATCAAATTTTGAAAAACAAAACATATCTAAAGCAAATATTTACATCATAACCAAAACCGAAATAATTTAAGAAATCTCGGATAAATATCTAAACCAAATATTACATACTAAATAAACAAAACCGAGTTTGTTTAAGAAATCTCGATAATTAATTTTTAAGAAATCTCGGATAGATCATATCTAAACCAAAACTTTACATACTAGATAAACAAAACCGAATTTTAGTAACTACTTTTAGTAAATATCCATAATTAAATATCTTTTAAATTTATAACTACCTAACATATTTTTTAAATGCAAAATCAATTTTAGTGAAAATCTAGGATATTTTGTATTTCTACCTAATTTATTATTACCAAATATCTTTTCATTTAAAGCAAAACCGAAATATATGGTAAATCTCGGATATTTAGTATAACCGTAATATAATACTACCTATTTTATCGTTTCAAAATATTGTTTCAATTTATGCAAAACGGAAATATATCACCTCCATGGGCGTTTGAATTGAAAAAAATAAAATTTTGAACTTTATATTAGAATCATTTCGAAAAATTTTAGTTTGTAATATTTTATGATTTGAAAAACTTTTTTATATTATTTGTTGTTGTATTTTTGGATTTTGATTATTTTTCTTATGTTATAGGTAAGCAATCGAGGTTTTCAAGAGGGAGCTCATAGCGGATAGATCAAACGAGGTAATTAATTAATTATAATTTTATAATTTTTGCAATTTTATCTTAACAATTCATTTCCGTTTTTACAATTTTTGCTTTTTGTATTTAGTTTATATTTTGGATTTTTACTTTTTATATTACTTGTAAAACTTTTTTATATTATTTGTTGTTATATTTTGGATTTTGATTATTTTTCTTATGCTATAGGTAAGCAATCGAGGTTTTCAAAGAGGGAGCTCATAGCGGATAGATCAAACGTGATAATTAATTATTTATAATTTTATAATTTTTGCAAATTTTATCTTAACAATTCATTTCCATTTTTAACAATTTTTGGTTTTTATATTTAGTTTATATTTTCGGATTTTTACTTTTTTAAATTATTTGTTATTATATTTTTCATATTTTTACATTTTTCGGATCAAACGAGGTTAAATAATTAATTTTTGGTGAAATATTTTTATTGATATTACATATTAGTTGTTATATATTCAGATTTTACTTTTCTTATATTAATTGTTAAGATATTTATGCTAAAATATTTAGTTTATTTTTCAGATTTTTACTTTTTATATTAATTTTTTATATTTTGGATTTTTACATATTTATTGTTGAAATAAATTAATTCAAAAATCAACCAAAAACTAATTATGGGATTAAGTAATATATAAATTAATTTTAAATTTATGATTTTTATTTTTAAATATTTTCTTTTTCATATAATTTTTAGATAGATTAGTTATTGATTTTCGGTTTTCGAAAATATTTTTGAAAATTGTTTTTACAAAAATTTCGGTTATAATTTCAGATTTTTAAAATAAAAATTTTTCGGTTTTCATAAAAATTTTTAGATTAGATATTGATTTTCAGTTTATTGAAAATTATTTTTGAAAATTATTTTTACAAAAATTCAGTTATAATTTCGGTTTTTAACATAAAAATATGTTTAGATAAATTTTTAGATATTGATTTTCAGTTTGTTTGATAATAATTACATAAAATATTTTAACAATAATAATAATATAATCCTTATATTAGTTAATTAATTAATTTCGGTTTTCATATAATTTTTAGATTAGATATTGATTTTCAGATTTTTACTTTTCTAATATTAATTGTTAGATTTTTATGCTACAAATATTTAGTTTATATTTTCGCATTTTACTTTTTATATTAATTGTTTTTATATTTTCGGATTTTACACATTTATTGTTGTTATATTTTTGGTTATTTCTAATTATTTATAATAATTATTTTTCCTAATGATATTGTATATATTTTCTAATGATTTGTATTCTAATTATAGTTAAATAGATTTTAAATAGAATTAATTTTCTGTAAAAGATATTTATGCTAAAATATTTAGTTTATATTTTGGATTTTTAATTTTTATATAAATTGTTATTATATTTTCAAATTTTTACATTTTATATTCAAAGCGATTTAAATAATTAATTTTTGGTGAAATATTTTCATGAATTTCTCATAAGTTGGTCGAGCAAACTATTCCCTCTCTTTTTAAATTTAGAAAATATTGAAAATAGATTTGTTTTAACTTATAAAGCAAACTATTCCCTCTCTTTTAAATTTAGAAAATAATTTAGTTTGTTAGCTAATTTTTTATATTTTTAATTTCAAAACCAAATATTTATGGAAAATGAAATATTTTATAAGTTGTTAATTATTTGAAATTTGACAATTATTTTATAAATATTAGTAAAATAAATATTCTTTAACATAATCCTAAATGAAATATTTTTAAATTGTATTTTTTCTTGAGAAAATAATTTTTACTATTTTCATGAATGACTGATTAGAACATGATGAAATTTTGGTGAATTGTGATAAGATCGTGCTTAGCACGAGCTAAAAGACTAGTTTGATTGATGGGAAAATAAAAGACTGTTACATATTTAGCAAACACACTCCATACGACATACTACATAGTATGCTGAAATAAAGAACACAAGCCTAGTTTCCTTTTTTCTTTTTTTTTTAGGGTCAATGAAAACTTTATTTCATTTACCAAATGTGAAATAAAGTGACATCAAAGACTCAAACAGTATATAATCCTAAGTTACAAAATAAAACAAATTACATCAAATACTCAACTATTTACCTAATCCTTAGAAGCATCCTCAATAGAGCTGTTTAGAATAACTAAAAGAGCAGAAATCTAGATAGCTCGAATCAACACCTCAGGACCTCTTGCATTGTGCATGAAAATCTTTTGATTCCTCTCCTGCCACAAGTGATAAAACGTAGCGGATAACACTAATCTCTTAAACTGATGCTTGAAACGCTTTCCCTTAAGCCTTGATGAGAACCAACTAATAAGCAAGTTCCAACTACAAATCCTCCATTGAAAGTGAGCCCATTCCATAACAACAGTCCACACAGTCATAGAGTATTGGTATTAAAAAAAAATATAACTGAGAGCGACTTTCGGCAACAACATGTGAACATAATACACATTGGTTTGCAGTCAACAAGTCAACATTGGATAATCTATCTTAGGGTGTGTTTGGCTATTTTGTAAAATTGGGCCAGGACTGAACCTGACCTAATTTTGTGTTGTTTCTTGTTTGTCAAATGTTTGAAATTTAGAAGTACTTTTAAAATAATAGTGATCTTAAATAGTTTCATTTGAATAGAGTGATCCAAATAAAACAGGTTTAGCATAAAAGCTGGCTAGGGCTGGTCTGACCAGTTTTGTCAATTTAAATAACCCTTAAGTCAATAATTTAGATTGGATAGCAAGCCACAGGATAAAAGTATGCTTAGGAAAGTTCAAGGAGCACCAGAAAGTATTATACCGAGGAGGATAATTCACAACAGGGGCAAATTTTGAGTAAAGTGCAGAAAGTTTAATCTTGCCTTGCACACTGCACTCACAAACAAGGGAAAATAGAGTATCAATACTTCCACAATGATGAACTAAATAGTCCCTAACTTTGAGCAGTTGTTTTCACAACAAAAGCCTAGTTCGATGCTTAGTAAACATCATGAAATCAGATTCTTAGCATTGACCACCTAATCGATATCAGGTGATGCTAACAAATATGACTACTGATAACTAGATTATCCTTTCCAAACTATTTTTATACTTAGAGAAAAGTATGGAATCCATTCTCTTTAATTATTTCTAAAATTAATGACTCATCAATAGAACAAGAGTCATTTTAAGGATTGTTGAAGAGTCATTTTAGCCGAGAAAATGGGATTATGGAACCCTGACAAAATTAGAATTCTAGAAAACCCTTAATTTTTAATTTATTTTCTTTTTCTTGGGTAGATAAAAGTTGGATGTAAAATTGAATTTAAGGATCGATTCTTTTATCTCGAAAGCTCTATAGAGAAGAGCAGATTTATATCATGGAATTTTGCTGCTGGCATGGCAGCAAAATTCCATTCACTCTTCAGCAAACTTTCACTCAAAACAAACAAAACATTAATTGAGGATTTTGGATCTAAAAATTCTTAGGACTTACTTTTCATAGAATGATTAGAATATTGTTGAACAACAAATACGTTTCATAACTTCGTTATTTTGCATTATTTAATCTAATGGACCTACAATGTTAGATAACCTTTTGAAATAACTCGGACACATCATAACTCTATGCTATTATAATATATCATGTATTATTTCAATATAACTTACATTATTTTAATATAACTTGTTTTATTCAATATACTTTATTATAGAGACTTGAGAGTATTTTCTTTTTAAAACTTGAAATAACTAATAATTACTTTAAAACTGTTTATTAAGTCTTCATGGCTTAATTTGGTAACATCAGTATGTGATCATGAGATTATGAATATAACTAACAAAATATGTTAACTACATTTGTAAGTTAAGCTATCGAGAGGCCTTAAGTTATAAATTTCCGTACTTTTAATATTGCTTAAGGCCTGAGTGTTTTGTCTTTGATTTTTTTTACCCAAAACCTAAAGAAAATTTGCTTAATTTGGGATTGATTGTTAAGTTGATGATGTACTTTTGTTAAAAATTGTAACAAAATATATGGTCATTTTCACGTTATATTTTAAAACTATGATGATCTATTTATTGAAATTATTGTGAATATTATTTATTTATTAAATATTTAAATAGATAATGAAGCATATAACCTCATGTGTTGTGTTGTTTTACATTTTATGTTAGAAGGGGATGAGCATTATATTATGTGTTATCATCAAGTTGGAGCCAGATGTGGGAGGAAGTGCAAATAAAATTCCACCAATGTGTATCTGAAATATCGGTTTGAATCACTAATGTATTATTCAAATTGTGGTGATAAAGAATTTTATTCTTTTATTTTATTTTTATGTTAATAAACTCTTTTTTTAGAGATGTTAATAAACTCTTTTAATTGTTCATCATTGAGGGTTATCTTGATTTTTATTAGTGTCCCATCCAGTTTATTTTTATTATTTATATCTTTATATTTCTTCTATTCTTCAATAAGCTTATTCGAAGTGAAGATATTTTTTGAGAGATTAGGTATATACCTTCTCCCATAATTTAGTGATCTTAAAAGCTTTGTAGATCCTTTAGAGTTTCAAATTTTTCTTTGAATTCTTTGATCTTTGTAATGATATGGCCTTGTAATTCAATATGAATACATCTAATTCTTTTCCTAAAAATTCAATATCTTCTTTTATTAAGGTAATCTTTTTAGTGGATAGAATGACTCTATGATTGAGCAATAGTTATACTCTGCTATCGGTGTTCTTTCTTTGTTTTTGAGAACACTAAGATGTCACCTATATAGACAACAACGAAGAGGAGGTCTTGAGGAAATATGCTATTCATCAATTTCGGAATATTTGGCAAGCATTTTTTAGACTAAATGGCATAAAGCTCCATTCATAATGTCCTTCCACTCATAATGTCCTCCATTTGGTTATCTGAATGCCGTTAGCCTTTTACTTTCTTCATCCTGTATTTAACTTGCCAGAATCTTGGTTTTACATCGAATTTGTTACACTATTTTGCATCTCATTACTGTAGTAATAGTTCACTGTTTGGGATGAAGAATCCATCAAATTGGTGGCTTCATTAACCTTTTATAATTAATGAACATCCTAGCTTTTCTCTCTTTTATTCACATGATTTCTTATCATGAATGCTAGAGAAGAATGATTTAATTTAGTTATTTGAATTAACTTGAGTTTGATTTAGTTTTCTAAATTAATTTGAGTTTGAATAGCTCAACTATCTAGGTTTCAAACTCTTTTCTATCTTCAAGGTTAGGCTATAGGGTTAATCTCAATAATTTTTCCCTTTGTACTAATCTTTTAATTGGATGGTATCGTAACGAGGATTTTATCAAAATGTAACAAGGGGTTATCACTATATAAGGGTGATAACATTGCATGGATAGTTTTTCAAAATTACTAGGCGGTATATTATAGTTGAGTTGCTTGATTTCTTTAATTGGTGTTGGTGGTGTTAATAATTCACCACACTGTGCTGCAGGTCTAAGGGTAAATCCTATGCCTATGCGAAACATAAATGAGATTTTTAGAATAGGAAATTTCTTCTAATCAGGAAGAAATATAAGTTTAATTACATATTTATTGATGGTAACAGAAACCAATTGTTTATATTATTATTGCCTATAATAATATCTTCCATATGGTCACTTTCCATAATATAGGCAAGAACGAGTTAGAGCAATTTCTTTTCTATCAATTGTTTCAAAAATGACAGGAAGATTTTTGATCTTTTCTGTGATTGTAATTGCCTTAGCATTAAAGGACGTAATTATTTGATGATTATTGCATTGCCTTCTATAATGTGAAGGAACAAATTCTCCTCTAATAATGCTTATATTGGCTCCAGTATCTATTAAGGTATGGAGCGCGAAGCGTTTATATTCTGGATATGCAATTGTAACACTTGTAAAATAGCTAACTCTTTTTTTTAATCCAGATTTAGAGAATGGACATATTTCAGGGGTGATAACTGGACATCTTGATTTTTCAATAGGAAGTTAAATCCTTCTTCTTGGTTTTAAGATTTCTTTAGGTTGTTTTGAAGAGGAACTAGATCCTTCATCTTTTCGGAAAGAGAGATTTTTTCTTAGATTTGGTTGATTTATACATATAGTTCTAATGGTATTACCAGAAATGATAAATATTTCTTCAGGCATCCATATTCTTTTATGTTGGCTTAAATGACTTATATTGATTTCTAGATCAGGATCTATCTTAAGATCATTTAAACCTACAATACGAGGTTGTATTACCTTTCCAGGTTGTACCGCAAAAATACTAGTTACTTCTCTAGATTTTTTGCTAAAGAAGGTAGATGTTTGACTTAGTGTTATTACAGATTCCCACTGTATTCCAAGCACTCGACTACCGGGTTTTATCTCAATTCCTTTGAGATTGATACTTAATTTTGCCACATCACATATACGAGGGTCACTAAGAGTAATAGAGTAATCCGGATGAATGTGGACACATATATGAGCTGTTTGGTTTGCCAAATTTTTAAGAAATGGAGAGAAATAATAAAGGTATTTGTCAAAAATTCCAAAAAATATTTCCAACCATTTATTATTCCTATGTTTGGTTCAATTTAGGTTTATAGAAATAATTTTCTATAAAGTGGAGAAAGTGGGAAAGTTTCATGGGAGCTCACATCCTCTTGATTTGGAAGGAAATAGAGTGGATTGTGGAAAGCTCATTGTTTCTTAATTGTTTATTGCCTCATCTCTCTCTTATCCTCATAATTTTTCATAATTAAAATTGTCTCATCATGTTACTATAAGTATTCCTTTTCCATTTCATCATGTTACTATAAGTATTCATTTTCCATTTCTTACTCCTGAACAAAAGACAAGAGTTCAAATAAAATAGTATTACATCATCTTTGTTTCTATAACGGCTCGCTTCGTAAAGGGTGGAAAACGAAAACCTACTAACGCAACTTTTCCGCGGTTCCATCACTAGTAGAATTGCCATTCTTGACGGCCAACCCCGCCAAGAATACTCAAAACCCGTCACCAATAAGCATTTCGACGACTCACCGCCACTAATACGCCGCCAAGACACGCCGCCGAATGCGCCATTGTCACGGAGCTCGCCGAAATGCGATTTCTCGACGCAAGACATTGGTGACGCGAGTATTCCCCGACGGCGCATTCGTCATTTATAGGCATTGGATGTACCGCCGCCACCAAAAACTTCATTTTGGCGAAAATATTCGTCGAAAACAACATTTATGACTAACGCCGCCAAGATAGTAAAACATTGGTGACGGCATTTCGTCACAAATAAGCATTGTGACCGGAATGCCGCCACCAATGTTATTACATTGAATGCCGCCACCAATGTTATTACATTGGTGACGGCATTTCCGTCACAAATGCTTATTTAGACTAAATGCCGCCACCAATGTAATACCATTGGTGATCATCGCACCGCCACAAATAAGCAATTGTTACACGACACAAGAATGCCGCTTTCCAATTAAAAAATAAACGCAATGCAGCCTTCCCCGTATACAAAATACATATTCAAAGATCCACAAACACAACAAGAATATCATCACAATAATCAAATTATAGTATCAAGTACCTTCACACTTGATAATACCGCTCATACATGCAAAATATTAAATATCCATAATCTAATCAATCACGCCAAATCCAAAATATCCATAACACAACATGACCATAATAAGTGAGGCCTTCCTACCATACAAACTTGATAACCAAAGTATAAATCTCATCATACCTGAACGTCTAAAATAAAAAAAAACATTAAAAAAAATCACTATGTGAGGCCTTCCGCCTCATCTAAGTCCTCATCTCGATTGTTGGCGATGTCTCCTTGTCACGAGTGCTACTCCCCACAGCCACACGCCACACTAATGTAAAACAAATTCAGATCAAATTCATGCATTTTATGTGTTGTGCATAATCACAAGTCATGTAGATAAGCATACTTGCCCACTAGTCGTCCACCATGGGACCCACTAGTTGTAATCCGCTATGTAGCCAAAATCGCATAAGAGACATGAATACCGACGGTTCAACCTTGTCTTTACAACACTTCAGTATTTGTGCGGAGACCACCCCTCTAGTGGCATTAGAAGTGACTACAGACATACACTCTATTGAAATATCCATTACTATGTTCGCAGCAACATGACCCTCCAAAAATTCATTGCTGTCAAGACAATTTCAAATGCCCTATTAGAGTAGTCTTGCTGCGTGTGTGATGGTACCACGGGAGGTGCCGCTGTCGGGGTCACTGTATTGGGTGTCGTGGGCTGAAATGACCTTTGCAACCTCTGAGCTCCCACTCCCATCCACCTGTCTCGATTCTTTTTTGGTTCGCCTAGTATCAAATCACCCACTCTGGAATTCTTCTCAATAGTTAGGCTATGTGGGTCCTGGCTACCTTTCACTATTAGAGTCTCAGTAAAAGCAGCATCCAAGGCATCCTAGGATACAAAAATCAACAAATAGATTAAATTATTAGATGCAGAAATAATCATATACTTCATAATTTATAGTCATACATTTATCAAAATTATATTACCGTAAGTTTAACTTTTTTCACTTTCTCCTTCCTTTTGTCAGTGTTAGCATAACCCTCCTTAGTTTTACCAAAAACCCTCTTAAACATTAAGGGGACCGGCATATATGGGGCATTCTGAGACAAAAAGCATATTGAAAATAATATTCAATATAAAAAACTTATCAAATTCTATCTCCTGCATATTGAAAACATATTCCCAACAATAGCCTCAAGCTGCCAAATGCATAAGTAAATTGCAGAAAACATAAGTAAACTTTATACATGAACAACATCAAGTAGAAACAAGAACTTTATCATTCTTTCTTCTAATGAATCCAAGTTGATAGGTGGAATGAACAACTCTGCAATTGTATTCAAGTATTTTGATTTGGCACCTGAAACTCTTGTCATCGCTATTGAGCTTTATGCTTCCAATAATGCATTTGTGGATCTGGAAATGTTTCTCCAACTTCATTAACTTACCATGCCTACATGTGCACGCTTTAATTTGCTAATTATCTATTTGTGTACTCGGGCTTAGTTCAAGAGACTATCATGAAGCTTGTGGGGTTTTAAGAATTAATTCCTTTTGTTTAAGTGACCTTAAAGTTTATATTAGGTTAAATTTCATTAAACTATCATGAACTTTGATGTAAAACAAGCATTTCTCAAAACCAAGACACTGTGACAGTACGCTATACAAAACAAGAATTTGGAGGTTCAAAACCTAACCAAGACAACATAACTATACATATGAGAATAAAATGCTTATGACCAAAGGTAATAGACTTAGAAAAAAGACAAGTTTCCACAAGGTAATAGATTTACAATATTTGTACCTCCTTCTTGCAGTAATCATCCCGGATTTGAGCAAATGATGTTGCCCCTGTATGATGGTCCAACGCCTTCTCATTGCGGTTTTCTGAATTCCTTTTACATTTATCCTTTAAAAAAATGAATGTTAGCACAAAGAAAACAAAAATAATGTACAACATTTACAATTAAATATATATTAAATCTCTTTATTCAGAATGTCGATTACTCTAAGGTCTAACTTACTTTGTAGTCTTGATTGTCCCATAATATCAAAAGAGCATCAAATCGATCTTCGTCGACTCTCTTATCTTGCTTCCAGAACCTCTCCCAATCGTGTTCGATCTTTGTATGGTAATTCAACTTGAGCTCATACCTCCATACCCTAAGAGCATGATTATATTTTCCAGCTTTGCCAAATAAATACTCCCAACCTTTAGGGTTCTCCTCAAGGTTGAAGAATCTCTGCAAATTAACATCTATATAAGTTGAAAAGTTGAACAAAAAATTATAGATGGAAACTCTGAGTGAAAACTTGAGAGCTTTTTGTTTAGATGTTTTTAAAATTTGAATGCTTTTGATTAGTTTCAAATGGAAAATTGCCAATTTCCTACTTTTGATTACTTGAATAGCTGATGATGTTGACTGCTATAGAAAAGATGAACAAAAAATTATAAATGAAGGAGAAATTTAGTATACGTTACCAAAAGTTGTCGCCACACACGCTCTAGTAAATTGAAGGGTCACGCCCGCTCAAAAATGGGTTCAGAAATCACCGGCTAGAACCCGACATATGCATTGAACTTGTTGGCCCATTTTCCAATTGGAACCCCATTTGATTGCCAAGTTACAATAGCACGAAAACCCTCCGGAGGTAATTACCTCAACTCTTCATTGGGTTGGCTCTCGTATAAAACCCCTCCTACAAAGTCAAAGAGAAAAGAAAATGTTTAGTAGTAAATGAAGATTAAATTATACAATTAATAATCATTAAATTACCCTTTTTAAGTTCAAGGTCAATGTCACTTTATCTATTCTAGCTTTAATGTCCTCCTCCCATCGCTCTAGCAAATAAGCAGCCGCCATGTATTTCTCCGTATGTTTGCTTCTGTAATCGTCTGACACTCGTGGTAAAGGCCCAAACTCAATACCAGGAATATATTCTCGTAAATTTGGTGACCCTGGAGGGATTGTTGAGGATGGCTCCTCGCTCTCACCTAAATAATTAAATGAAACATTCAGTATTTGTGCATATATTATGAATAACAAATATGCTTATATCATGAATATATATTTTCTACTTACTAGGGCTTGTATTAGGAGACAATGTTGGTACTGGATCGAGGGGCCTGTAAGTAAGAACCTCGGATGGGTCAGCAGGAACTAGAGCTCTACATTTGACCGCGGATCTGGCCGCTAGAGGTAGGAAATAGCTGTCTACTTAAACTCCTTGACATCTTCAAGTTAAATTGTTAAGATGCAAAATAAAGACAAGATTGTAAGATATATATTCAGCTTTAATTTTTATCAATCAGCAAAACGATGCATTTGCATATCAAGTTCAAGGTTTTCATTTCACACTTTACAAATTTCAAAAATCAAATCCTAATACATCCAACTATTATGAACCTAATACATCCAACTATTCTGTGCTGCTATCAATGTCTACAATGACATTTGGAATGTCAATTCGAATCTCCGGTTCATTCACATCAGACATTATATTTTGAGGGTAGGAGAAATCATCGACTACCACATTCGGTTCATTAAAATTATCTACAATATTATCTTCATCAGCCGATGTCGGTTGAACATAAGCTCTAGGATCTTTGTACAAGACTACCCACTCATCTTTAACTTTAGGATCTTTCACATAAAAACATTGTGCCACCTGGTTTGCGAACATGAACTTTTCATCCCTATCTATTTCTTTATCGAGATTGACAATAGTAAACCCATAGTAATCCTTTTGCTTATTTGCAGGGGACCAACGAATCTGAAACATTATGTATCGGTGTTCATTTGCACATCCATAGCCATAAATTAGCTCCACGATATCTTCTAGTCGTCCATAATATATCATAGTACTTTCAACTGGATTCTCGATTCTTTATGTTTGAAAAACATTCTCGAAAATGTGGCCATGATACCACTATTCCATACTTTCAGACATCGACCTCAACTGTGTGAAATTTATATCCATTCACGTGGTATCCACCATACCGTTGTACTGCATAGTAAGGACGCTCTGCATGAACCTTTACTTCTTCTGGTATTGGATTACCAAGGGCACCTTGTTTACTAACCTAAATTCAACATTAAAAAATAACAATCAAAATAACTTCTACTTAACTTTTAATGTAAATTTTACATTTTTAAATTTAACAAAACTTACAAAATTCTTCACCCAAACAGGAAATTCTTTAGCATGTTTTTCTTTAATGTCATGTATTGCTGTGCTACCAGTTATTTCATTCTGTAGCTTTTCCAGATGTTGCCAATTATTACAATAAAAAAGGTTTTGTTAAATTTAAAAATAAATAATTTCATGGCAATCAAATTCTCCAATGTTCATAATTACCTTTTGTATTCAGAAAATATTTCCAGATTGTTCAATACGTACGCATGAGCCTGATCTAACAATAAGTTAGAATAATTTTTGTTTGGCCCACGAGGGTAGAGAAGTTTGTTCTCCTTATTATCAGTAACTTCTTGATCTAGAGTTTGCACGCCACGCATGAAACGAGAGGCAAATGAGAGACACTCGTCGGCCACATAATTTTCAGCTATTGAACCCTCCGGACGAGCTTTATTATGAACTCGACGTTTTAGGAAGCCTAAATATCTGAAAAAATGATGGAGAAACTATCAGTTACATATGCATACATAACACATGTATTTCAAATATAGGAGAAATGAGTTAGTAACCTCTCCATCGGATACATCCAACGATAATGAACCGGTCCTCCTACATAAGCCTCCTCTGCAAGATGCTGTGTAAGATGTACCATGACCGTAAAAAATGATGGAGGAAAGAGCATCTCCATTTCACAGAGTGTTTCTGATATAGTTACTTCAAGATTCTTAAAGTAAGGCACGTCTATAACTTTGGAGCATAACTTCTTGAAGAATCCACAAAATTCCATGATAACTTTCACTGCCTTTTTATCCTGCATAGTATTGCGAAGTGCAACCGGGAGCAATTGATGAAGAAGGACATGACAATCATGAGTTTTAAGTCCTATTAGTTTCCTCTCTTGAACTTGGACACATTTTGATATGTTTGAAGAATAACCCTCTGGCAACTTCAATGATTTGAGGACCTGACAAAATATTTGCATCTCAATCTTTGACATTGTAATGCGAGATGGAGGCAACTCGTATTTGTCTTGTCCAACAATCTTTGGCTGCAGCTCTTCTCGGATGTTCAATGCATTCAGATCATGACGAGCTCGTAGATCGTCCTTAGATTTATTAGCATCTTGCAATAATGTATGTAGGCGTTGAAAAATACTTACAAGATCCCCAAAACCAACTTCGTGGCGAAGTCGGCGAATAACAACCATCCGATAATCTGGTCGAATAGTTGAGGCGAACTTCGGCAACAAACCACGGCGTCACAAGCCTGTTTAAGGGACTTGAGCAGACTGATGGTTCAGGGACCGTTGAGCGGAGCGAACCAAGAATTAGTCCGGAATCAAGTATAAACCGGAACAAGCAGAGGCGAGCGCCGGAAAATAATGACGGCGCCAAAGCGAAGCGTAGCGCCTCGGCCAACTTAGTAAATTGGCTCGACAGAGTGGTAGGTAACCAACCGATTTGTATATAAATAGGAAGTGGGCTTCAAAGGGGATTGAGAATTTGGATTTGTGGACTTTGGGATTTTTCTTCCGCGCTTCAGCCCTCGCGCGAGTCGCGTCGGCGATTCAGAAACGCCGTGACACAAACCCGATCGGCGTCCGGATCAAAGCGCAGTGCTTGAATTGGTCGAACTCTGAGATACCCTCTAGATTAAGCCGTCTTAATCTCGGGGATAGCGCTGATTTCTCCTAGTAGATCTCACGCTCGGCGATCCTCTCGCCGTGAGTGTGATCCGAAGGCGATCCTCTCGCCGTGAGTGTGATCCCCTCGGGCGTTTCGTTTCCTTAGTGAAGCGAGCCCCTTCCGTCTGTAGTTCGAACCGGGTCTCCACGGATCGAATTGCGGTGGTCCACGGACACAAAAGTCCCGACACGGGCAAAGAACCCATGGCGAGGATCGATATAACGAAATCCTGCGTGTTTGTTCACTCAAGGAGAAAGTTGTAATTTTTAGTTTTCATTATGCGCCTTAAAATAAAAGGCATTCTTTGGTTTGAATTTTTGTTGTAGGCCAAAGAAGGCGTAAGCAAGTTCAAGCGAAGCAATGAATAACAAACCAACTTTGCATGAAATAGCGACCACGATGGGAGCCACAGGCCTCGTCGGAGGAGGTCGTGCAGCGGCTAGCGGTTCCTATCGGTGGAGGAAGAGGTCGAGTTCGAGTTCGACCAAGAAGTTCGAGTACTTGTCCTCACCCTCTTCGAGATCCGGTTCCCCGCCGCTCCAAGAAGGTCTCATTGCAAGGAGAACCCGATGGGCCTCGAGTAGAGCCCGGGGCGGCGAGTCCAACCCGTACCCGCGGTGAAATCCCCGGCCCGAAGTCGGATGGCGCCGAAATGAGCGCCGATGATCTTTGCACTCTCCAAGCGAGCCGTCAAAGCGGCGACAAAGCATGGCGCGCAAACATGCCAAGGCCATGCAATCCATGGATGGGGTCGCTCTGGCGGATCTAAGATCGAACTTCGCGCGAGAGGCTTGACCTCAAGTATCGGCAGTCTATCAAAGCCGTCAACCAACGAGTGGGTCCGTGTCAAGCGAAACCACTCCACACTTCGTGAGCGCGATCCGAAGCCGCTGCACTCTTTTGCGCCGCACGAAGCTTTGTGCAAGAAAGCTCGTGAATTGAAGAAGGAGGTGGTAAAAAGCGCCCGGCGTACAACGAGTTTGGAGGCCCAAGTCTAGCGGTGCCCTAGCCCGATTGCCCACACTCTGTCTCCGGCACTTAAGCCCAAGACCGGCCAGCCTCAAGGTCAAAGGTGCTCAGATCAACCGTGGTGAAGCCAACTCCGCCATCACCACCAAATCAACTATCAAGGATCGCTTGGGTCCTCACGAAGGGATCACGGGTCACTCCTCATACAGAGTCGCACCTGCCTGCAAAGGAACGGAGATTCCTACAACCCCACCAACCGGATTAAAGATCGAAGTCCAGAGTCCCACGAAACTTCGCGCTCACATAGCGGAAGTCAAGGCGAGTTACTTTCGGTAGTTTCGCCATTCTCGGAAGGAGGCGCTCGTCGATGGCGGCGGCGTTATACGAGAGATCCGCCAACACCGCGGCGGTGCTCCGGTACACACAGAAGCGGTACTACCGTGCAAGAAGTGCGAGAAGATCTCGAAGGGATTCCCCTAAATTGACGCGGTCATGCTTGTGCTCCAAGCTCATTAAGACTAAGCCGGAGTGCAATTGCCATCAAGAAGCTCGAAGGGTGTCGGTCTTCGAGACTCACCGCGGAAACAGAGACCTAGGTCAAGGCGATTCCACAGAAGGTCAGCACCTCGAGCCAATGAATTGCCAGAGGTCACCAACAATATGACCGGCAAGGAACCGTCATCACGGCTTATTCCTAGCGCGCATAGCGGTTAACTTCGTTTGCGGTCGGGACTATCCGGCGGTCGAACCGACAAACTTCGAAAGGGATACCAGCGGAGGATGATCGTCCGGATATTGGATCCGCAATTGCCTCGATCATCTTGTATCCAGCGAAGGGAGCCCTCAAGAAACGCTTATTATCAGTACAGATCAAGTGGCTAAAATGCTAGACGAAGCGTTGAATAAACAACGGGAAAACTTCAAGTTAGAGATGGAGTTGGCCATGCGAGGCGATGAGAGAAATGCATGACCAACAGATCCAAGCCTTGACAAAACATCGAGGTGAATCAGTCGGCGCATCGACATCGATCAAGATGGCGGCAACTTCGGATCGGGAGGAAGCACAAGAGGATGATAACCCTCTGAACCCGCATTTGCACATAGCGTGGATGCCGTTGCTCATGAAACGAGAAAATCAAAGACCTCAAGAGCAAAATCAACTCATTGATTTCGCTCAAGAAGGTGAAGAAACGGTATTCCTTGCCCATACCGGTGGGAATCAATCCCATACCGTCAAAGTTTAACTTAATAAACTTTACACCGTTTGTGGGAAGGGTTCCCCGGCCGACACTTGATTTATTTCAAGTCGCACCTCGAGTTATTTAGAAGCGAACCCACGATGGTTCGGTCATTCGTTGGTACCTGCGAGGGGCTGCCTTGATTGGTACCGCCGTCTCAAGCTAGGGAGCATTCACGGTGGGGCGACATGGAGTCTAACTTCCTCACCAATTTCTTCGACGGCGATACGAAGTATCGTCGATGCGTTACTCGGCGAAGCGAAGGGCGGGCGTGGATATCTTTGTCAAGCGATTCGGAACAAGGCAATGAGCTGTCGGGATCAATAGAGGAGTTCATCCTCCAAACTGCCACAACAATTTATCGATAGAGGTGCTTGAAGCAATGGGGACAGCACCGTCTATAGCGTGGAAGGATTTGAAGGTTAAGTGGAGAACAGGCGAAAGGTTCCTCAAGAGGAAAAAAGCGGAAAAGAGCCGGCCCGGTGAAACTCGAGCGTAACTTTGTCCCAGCGGCAAAGGGAAAGACCAGACAAGTGATTTGCGAACCAAGCGTTCAACTCAACCCGGCGGGCAGCGGCAACAGCAGGCGCCCGCAGCGAGCACAATCAATGTAACAGCTTGGGCGGCGGAAACCCTCGGCAGAATTCCGGTCTCTTCAAATATCTTGTCGAAAACGCAGATCAAGCTCCCTCAATTGAGAATCAAGAGGAAGCAATGAGGACGAGCGACCAAAATCTGCCCGTATCGGGGCAATTCATCACCCACTAAATCTGTTTCGCCTAAGGACAAAATCGGGCTTTAATTGGCGTAGGGTCATCACTATGAAGCCGTCAAAGAAAAGAAGGTCGCGACAAATCACGGTGTCCATAAGCTTTGGGTCGATGCCATTGACATGGTTTGAACCAAACCGGTAGTCAAAGTCTTAATGAAGGCGGTGAGCGGCGACCCACAAATAATGCCGAGAAAGGTCTTGTATCATATCTGACCCAAATGGCGAAGTCACAGATTCACGGACTTTGCGAGGATGAGCAATGGGTAGCCTCTTCCTCATCGAAGAAAAATCAAAGCGGAGGAAAGGCATGCCTACTTCCGCAATTACGGAGGAGATAGCGAGCGAGGTGGTAACATTCATTTGTCAGAAGGGAACAGAAGCGCCACCGAGTGGACGCAGTACAAATACAAGTATCAGGAAATCTCCGACCCAAATGCCAGACTGCGTCGGTGGGTACCACAACACCCCTCACTTTCATGGCCGAAGGCGAAGACAAGCGACCACAGGAAGTTCAACTCGGCGGTCTCGATTGGTCGCCCGTTGGAAGAAATAAGCAGAACTTGAACTCTCCATACAGCTTTGATGTAATGGCACAATTGGCCAATATTCCCGCAAGGATCACTCTCTACGAGTTAGTGCGGTTATCAAAGAGCGAGCTCTTCAAGAAGCCACGGCCGATTGGAGGTCTTCCTCACCGGATTGGCGAGTCGAAGAATCGGCCCAAGAATGCAACCTAGCACTAAACACTTCCGCATCACTTTTACAAAGGAGGATATGCAGACAAGGAATTCCAAGCCGCGATAGGCGCTATACTTCACCGGGTATATTGGCTCTAGTGAAGTTAACGGATCCAAGTCGATCCGGGTTCATTGAATGACATCATGCCCTACGCCTCATGTATCATCTTGGAATTCCGCGATGGCGGCATCAGCGAGCACAATGATCTATGGGTTTAACACCGGTGGGTCGGCGCTTGGTAAAATCGGATAAAGTGCCAAATGGGGACTTAAAGTCGAAGTCACACTATGTGATTGGCAGAGACTTCCTATAACTTATTGTTGGAGTCGACCTTGGATCCACAATAGCGTTATAGTCCCATCTACTCTTCATCGGTGTCTCAAATATGTAGACGAATAATGAGAGTCAAGGCGGTGGTGCGGACAAACAACCGTTCAAGGGGATGGAGAATTATTTCGCGATTCTCTCCTCTACGGTAATGAGTCGGCGAACCATCGGCCCAAGACGCGACGGCGGTGAAGAAGCGTCTGAAGCGGGCTTGGTTATAGTGGTGGTTTTGTTTTAAATGACATTGTACCTTGTAATCAATCTTGGCGATGAAGAATGCGTCGGATGAACATTGTAATTGGCAAATTAGAGGAATCAATAAATGGCGATTTAGAGTACCCTTTGTCTTTGAATGATGTGATGGCGAGTTTATACGATCGAGTTGCACCTACCAATTCGGTCATTTTGCTTTACACAAAAGCGGTTCAGGACTTTTGGGACAACACTCGTCATCCACGAAGATCAAGTAATGAAGACTTGGTTTCACGGAAAAGGAGATGCGGTTCAGCCGAATCATTTCTTTGAAGTAGATGAACGACAATGGGCCTATCCTCCACACATTGAGATATAGTCGAGAGAACTTGGGTATCATGAAGAAATGGGGTACAACTTGACACAAGGGAAGGTCTATGTTTTGGGCGGGTCCTCGAGTCCCCTAAAGCGCATATGTCCCAAGAGGAAGGGATAACTACTATGCATTTAGAAGGGTTGGGATACGAATCCTCCTCGAGAAGATGAATGCTCATGGGCGATTGATAATAATCCACCCGATGAGAGGCGGACATATGCGATTCTTGACTTGGGATTCGACACCCGACCTGGAGAAGCTTTCAAGGCTTTGATGTCAAATATGGCTAGGTCGATCCTGCTACTATTGAGAGTGATGAAGATATGCCAACATGGGAAGACCCATGGATCCATCAACTCGAGCGGTTTGGGGATGATTGAACAAAGAGAACCCCCACTAGGGCGAGGTAGTCGAGGTTAATATAGTGATGAAGAACATCCTAAGCTCATAAACATCAGCAATACTCTTCCCTCAGAGAAGGAAGAGTTAGTTGCCTTGTCGAGGGAGTATATCGATGTATTGCACGAGCTCTGAGGACATGCGGGACTCGACCCTAATGTGGCGACACATCACCTCAACATCAAGATGGATGTCAAACTGTCAAGCAACGGCAAAGAGCGGTTTAGATCCACAAATATTGCAAGCAATGCGTTGGCGAAGTAAAGAAACTCATAGAATCGGGATTCATCGAGGAAATTCAACATCCGGATTGGGTGGCGAATATAGTCCGTCATGAAGAAGAATGGTTCGATTAGGATGCAGTATTCTGAGACACGAGCATTGCTTGCCCAAAGGATGATTTCCCTCTGCCAATCACCGGCGTCATAGTTGACAATACATGTGAATTGAGAGGATGTCCTTTATGGATGGCTTTTGGGTATAATCAAATCAAGATGCACCCGATGGCTAAACACCACGGCGTTGAGCCCATCGGGATATATTGCTACACCGTCATGCGTTCGGCCTCAAAATCTGCGTAACATACCGGCGAGCAATGGCGAGATTTTCGGGATCATCTTGGGGCGGTCGAATGCTACGTCGGCGATTTGGTGCGTGAAAAGCGTGACAAAGGAGATCACATCAAAGATCTTAGAGCGGTATTGAACTCATGCGAACTCATCAACTAAAGATGAACCACCAAATCCTTCCTTGGGATGTCTAGTGGCAAGTTCCTCGGCTTTGTCGTCACAAATAAGGGCATCCACGTTGATCACGATAAAGTGAAGGCGATTCAAGAGTTGCAACCTCAGAAATGCGAGAGAACTTCGGGGGTTACAAGAGGCGATTGGCGTACATCCGGCGGTTCATATCGAACCTATCAGGAAGTGCCAACCGTTCTCAAAGTTGAATAAGAAGTGTCATTTATTTGGGGCGGCGCTGCGGAAAACATTGAAGAGATCAAATCGTATCTCGCTAAACCTCTGTTCTTGTTGCACCGCGATGGAAAACCGTTTTGATCTACGTCAAGGCAGCGGATCACTCGTTAAAGCTTTACTCGCGCAAAGGCGGCGGCAGCGATCCGCGAGCGGCGATGTATTACGAGCCAAACATTAGTGGTTGAGTCTCGATATCAATGGTGAAGCGGTGCCTTGCATTAGTGTTAGCGATTGAGAAAATGCGACACTATTTAGTCGGACGAGGCGATTTATGTTATCTCTAACGTAAATCCGGTCCGAATATTTATGACCCAGCCGGCCTCAATGAGTTGGCGTTTGGCGAAATGGGCCTTGCTCTTGTCCCAATATGACTTACACTTCAAACAACAGAAGTCAGTCAAAGGACAAGCGATTTGCGATTCTTGGTCGCCACCACAACGGACGCAGCTTGAGCTATATGATGATCTTCGGATGAAGTCCACGAAGTTAACACTACATCGCACCAACAAATATGGCGTACTTTGGCCAGACTTCTCGAGCTACTAATGTGGCAAGTGCCCTCGGATGTTCTAAGATTTTAGGAGTTGGCGTCGTCTTAGTTTCCCCGAGGAATCATGTCATGCCCCGTGCTTATTCGCTCACCGAACCTTGTTCCAATAACGTAGCCGAATACAACGCGCTACTTATCGGACTTAGCTTCGCCAAGGAGCTGAGGGTCGAGTATCTCGGCGTCTGGCGATTCGCAATTGATAGTTAAGCGGGTTAAGTGGTGACTCTGAAGTCGAGAATCGGATCTAATCCTATCATCGGATAGGCTGTTGAAATAGCGGACTCATTGAAGAGTTTTCATCGAATATATCCGTGCCTCCAAAAGCGCTTATGCGGATGCAGCGGCGGCGTTAGGCTATGTCGTTAGCACAACCAGAGACCGAGCAACTAGTTACGGTCGGGACTCACCAACTCTTACATTACCATTATACGATGAGGCACAAGAAGATAAGGGGTAGTTACCAAGAAGTACATGCAACCCAAATCAAGTTGGAGCCCGAGATTGGCTTTCCTATCATCGACTCGTCTTACATGGCATTCTTGGGAAGGCGTGAGGAAGAAGTCAATCGGCGAAGAGCTCCAAGATTCTTTATGACACGGAAACCCGGATGTTATATCGTCGAGTGCGATGGTCTTTTGCTCGATGCCTCTCAAACAAAGAGGAGAGGTCCTTCAGGCGAGCGAAGGTGAATGTGGTGCACACCGGCTGGTCCCAAGCTCTACGATCGAATCGGAGAATGGGCTACCGGCCAACAATGATTAATGGCGGTCGATGCGCCGAAATGCCGCAGCGTGTCAAATTCCGCGAATTATATGCATCGGCCTCTGGCGGTTGCATCCTTCGACCACATCACGGCCATTGAGACATGGGGAATGGGCGTTGTAGGTCCCATTTTTCCGCCGGCCGCTAAGGGGATCGGTTTATTCTAGCGATCACCGACTATTTCTCAAGTGGTGGAAGCAATCCGCTAAAAGAAGTGAAGGCGAAACGCCGCTCAAATTTATCAAACACCATGTCATTTATCGACATGGTGTCGAAACGGATCGTGCATGATAGCGGTCCCCAATTCATCGGCAATTCCTTCATCGGGTTTTGCGAAAAGTTCAAGATACAAGATGTCGTCAGCGGCTTATAATCCGGCGGCAAATGGATTAGGCGAGGCGTTCAACAAGACAATCATCAAAATTTTGTCGAAGCTTGTGAAGAATAACAAAGCGAGGCTGGGATGATAAACTTCGGGCTTTTCACGGGCATATCGCTGCTTGATGCGCCGCGCCAAGCTGGGCGACCGTACTCCACAGTTTCACGGGTGCGGCGATTCTCCGTTGGAAATTCAGATTCCGTCGCCGCGCCAGCCCTTTCAGCAGAGATGGCGGCCGAAGAACAACATCGAAGCGTCTCGAAGAGCTTCGAGATGTTAGATGAGAAGCGCTGGAGGCTCAACAATGCATTGAGTTCTACCAAGCTAGGATGTGAGGGCTTTCAACAAGAAAGTTCGACGAGAGAACCTTTAGAAGGAGATTTGGTCCTCATTTTCGGCGACCGATAATCCTCACTTCCAGAAGAAAGGTAAATTGAACCTAAATGGGAGGGTCGTTTGTAATAAAGCGGTTTACTCAATAGTGCGTATCGCCTAATTATCCAAAATGGCGGCCAGGCAATTAATCTTAGATAAATGGGAAGTTCACGAAGAAATACTACCCTTAGTATCTTGGGATAACCGTTCGACGGGAAGTTCCTCGTGGGATATTTCACCCACTTTTCTTGAGGATAACCCTAGATTTGTCCTCCATCATAATTTCCCCACCGATCAAATTCTTTGTGGAAGGTCTACAAATTTTACGGTACATTACCAAAACCCCTCTTGATTCCTTCTATGAACAAGAGGTCCACTCAAAATTCTTTTCACTTGAGGAGATAGAATTCTTCCTCTCCAGCGCCAAGATCCTTTTCGCGATAAGCGGAAGGGTCCTACCCATTTCATCTTAGGTAGCCGGTGAGGTATGAGCAGGGATTTTCGACCGAGGTTGTCCGTGAAGGTTTGAGTCTTTTGGTTCTCAGTGGAGATCCGCTCTTAGTTCCATTTCTCTCTAGGTAGCGCCCGTGAAGGTATCTTGGGATTTTCAGAACCGAGGTTGTCCGGTGAAGGTCACGAGTCTTTTGGTCTCGGTGGAGATCCCACTTTTAGTTCCACCTCTTATCTTAGGTAGCGCCGTGAAGGTATCTTGTAGGGATTTTGAGACCAGGGTTGTCCAGTTGAAGGTCACGAGTCTTTTCTAGGTAGCGCCCGAAGGTATCTTGTGGGATTTTCAGAACCGGGTTGTCCTTTGAAGGTCACGAGTCTCTCGGTTCTCAGGTGGAGATCCACTCTTAGTTCCATCTCTTTCTTAGGTAGCGCCCATTGAAGGTATCTTGTAGGGATTTTCGGACCGGGTTGTCCGCTGAAGGTCACACAGTCTCTCGGTCTCGGTGGAGATCCCACTCCTAGTTCCATCTCTTTCTTAGGTAGCGCCCATGAAGGTATCTTGTAGGATTTTCAGACCGGGTTGTCCTTTGAAGGTCACTGAGTCTCCGGGTCTGGTGGAGATCCTCTAGTTCCATCTCTTTCCTAGGTAGCGCCGGTGAAGGTATGCAGGGATTTTGAGACCAGGTTGTCGCTTTGAAGGTCACACGAGTCTTCGATTCCTACAGGCCCTGCTATTGGTTTCGATACGAGAAAGCGAACATAGAGTTCCTTCTCTCCCACCTCAATCAATCTTAATCCGGTTCGGTCATTCTCGGTCAAAGAGGACACCAAGGTTCATCTTGGGGAATTTTATCGAAGCCTAAGAAGGGATAAAGCCAACGCCTCTCCAGCGTTGCGGTTTAGTCTTTCTCCGATTGAAGAAGACACGAGTTTGATTAAGGGTATTTTATCCGAAGCCTAAGAAGGGATAAAGTCAGCTCTGCAGCGTTGCGGTTTAGTCTTTCTCCGATTGAAGAAGACACGAGTTTGATTAAGGGTATTTTATCCGAAGCCTAAGAAGGGATAAAGTCAGCGCCTCCTGCAGCGTTGCGGTTTAGTCTTTCTCAGATTGAAGAAGACACGAGTTGATTCTAGGGTATTTTATCCGAAGCCTAAGAAGGGATAAAGTCAGCGCCTCCTGCAGCGTTGCGGTTTAGTCTTTCTCAGATTGAAGAAGACACGAGTTTGATTAAGGGGTGATCGAATCCTAAGCGAGGGATAGGTCGGCGCTAACTGCAGCGTCGCGGGTTAGTCTTCGTGAAAAGGCGAAGCCTCATTATTCAACATCGTAGCATTAAGTCTAAGAGAGTCTCATTCTTTTAGCACAGCGTCCGCGTCTTGAGCGGATCGGATAATCCGCCGCTAGCCCAACTCAAGCGGTAGTTGGTAAAGGCTCATCAAACCCGTTGAAGGGGGTTGGCCAATAACCCTAAAGCCAGCGCCTCACAGCGTTGCGGTTTAGTCTTTTCGATTGAAGAAGACACGAGTTTGATTAGGGGTATTTTATCCGAAGCCTAAGAAGGGATAAAGCCAGCGCCTCACAGCGTTGCGGTTTAGTCTTTTAGATTGAAGAAGACACGAGTTTGATTAAGGGTATTTCATCCGAAGCCTAAGAAGGGATGAGTCTACGTGTAACAGCGTTCTTAGGGTGGTCTCTTGCGGTAAAAGTACGAGTCTATGTATTCAATATCATAGCAACAAGTCTAGAAAGTTTCATTCTTTTAGCACAGCGTCCGCGTCTTGAGCGGATCGGATAATCCGCCGCTAGCCCAACTCAAGCGGTAGTTGGTAAAGGCTCATCAAACCCGTTGAAGGGGTTGGCCATAACCTAAAGCCAGCGCCTCACAGCGTTGCGGTTTAGTCTTTTCGATTGAAGAAGACACGAGTTTGATTAAGGGTATTTTATCCGAAGCCTAAGAAGGGATAAAGCCAGCGCCTCACAGCGTTGCGGTTTAGTCTTTTCGATTGAAGAAGACACGAGTTTGATTAAGGGTATTTCATCCGAAGCCTAAGAAGGGATGAGTCTACGTACTGTTCTTGGGGTGGTCTCTTGCGGTAAAAGAGTAGAGTCTATGTATTCAATATCATAGCAACAGTCTAGAAGAGTTTCATTCTTTTAGCACAGCGTCCGCGTCTTGAGCGGATCGGATAATCGCTGCGTAGCCCAACTCAAGCGGTAGTTGGTAAAGGCTAATCAAACCCGTTGATGGTGAGGGTTTGCCAAAAATCCTATAAGTATTATGGTTAATTATTTCTAGAAGTAAAAGAATCATAATAAACAATGAAGGGATAGATCTTATTCATTTGAAGCAAATATAGAAGGAGCTACAAGCTGTTTAAACATCAAGTCTATGACAAAGGATTTGTTGTTGTTTGAGACACTTCACCATTGTAAGCTGGTGGAGTTCTTCACACCTTCGTACTGAAGGACTCCTCGCCGGTGTTCGGTGTCTTCGTGGTTGCCTCCTCGAGCTCGGCCGGTTTACGCCCGACGGTCGAGCTCCCTAGGCCTAGCGGTGAGGGCTTCTTCCTTGTTGGCCTTGGCGACTCAAGCTGCTCATCCTATCTTCCTCGGCATGGAGCTCTCCCGGCGATATTATCCTCTCCGCTTTTCGCCACAATATCGATGCGGATGTGGCTTAAGGAAGAATATGTCGGCAACAACGACTCAGAGCTGATCGGCGCGGTCTCTGCATCACGGACTTGAGCCCGGTAAAAACGAGCATCGCGCCATGCCTCTAAGCGAGCCGGTATGGCGGCTACATATGAGGAAGCCCGGCTACCGCGGCTCTTGCGATCTCTGAAGCTTTCCCTCGGATGGCGAGGTCATCAACAATGGCTGAGCCATTTCGGGATAACCCATATCCGTATCAAGGCCATCAGGGGATCAGCGGTGGCTGAGCCCGATGAAGAAAGCCGCCATGAAGGACCTTTTCGATCCCGTGTTCACGAGAGAAAGAATGGCGTACTTCAAGCGGATAATAAGATGGGATGGATCTTCATCCGGCATCAGCGCTCTCACCAGTCATGGAGTCGAGATGTAGGCTCTGCCTGAGAAGAAAAGAGGACTTTAGAATTTTCGGTAAAAATGGTAGCTTATTTGGCTAAAGACCCTTACCCGTCTCCTTGATTGTAGTTTGAGGCTAGCGAGTCTACGAGGCGTATCTATCATTTGGGATCTTTGTCAGCGTGGTGAGCCCTCGGTGTGCTCATCTATCTCAGCGATTATTTGTGGTAGCGATTAAAGCGGCGGAAAGGGAGTACCTGCTTGCACAAATGGAATGTCTCGGCCTCTTTTAATTATAGTGGTATTAGCCAAGCGGTTGATCCTATAATTAATCGAAGAGAAAATTCATACCTTCTTCAGGGACAGTAGCTTCGGGTAAATCTTCACCAAGGGTATCTCCATCCTGTGACCAAGCGCGTAGCAGGTCATCCATGGAAGTGTTGCCATATAAACCAGATTCCACGAAATCTTCCATGGAGAAGTCTGGAAAAGAAGGCATTAGGAAGGCGAATGCAATTAAGTCAAACAATAGGTAAAGCTACTTACCTCCTACAGTGGGGTTAGCTTGCTTAGTCTCGGTTTGTGCATTTGTCTCCTGCAATCCCTCTAAAAGAGCAAAAAAGCGAAGAGGCAATTAATGGGAGTGCAATTCGAGTCGTTCAATTCGCATTAAGCCATCGAGAAGAGGAATTATCGATGTTAGATGTACCTGGGTTCACCGAATCAGGTCCTACATCGGCCTCCTCCGCCATAGCTCCATACATTTGTTGAGTAAAACTTGGCTCAGCATGAGCAGAACTGGGCTCAGCAGAATTGTGGGGAGGAAAATCAAAGCCGGGATCATAATCCTAAAACCCCTGCATGCAAATGAAGAAATGTCGGTCTCCAAAAGCGAAAATTTGAGATAACATCACGGTGAATTGTTACCTCCGTCCTTGTTGGATTATTCTTGGTCAAGTCTATATCAAGGGACCGAGGATTCAGCGATTCTTATGGGCTAACCTCTTTCGTTTAACCCCTTGAGAGGGTTGAAATTCTTCTTCTTCAACAGTTTTCACGAAAATTGGTTGAATGAGAAATCAATAGAGAGGATAAGAAAGCGAAGTGGAAAAGGAGAGTACCGAGGTCCTTCTCATAAGCTGCGACCTCGGCTTGGTCCTCTCCTAAAGTCCCGGCGCCGGGGTTGTGGAACTCCTCTTGATCTCGGCCGGATGAGATTGGCGGCGCTTCCTCAGAGCTTGGCGGCATCTTGGAGTGTCGGCCCGGCCATAGCGATGCCGGCTACCAAATCTGAGATGGCCCTACGGGGGCGGCTCGTTAGCTACTAATAGCCAACTACAATGGAGGAATGTCGATTCGGTGGCGGTCACGAGCTCGGAGGCCCGATCTAGCACCGGTACATCCCATGACCTCCACAACCATGCTCGAAGGCCATCCACGAGTCCACCATGAGTGCAGGCTGTCGTTCGGGTTCCCAACATAAAGTTGGTGCGTAACCGAGCTGGCGAGCAAAGCGGCGAGGGAAAATAAGGCTCAATGAAGCATTCTTCCTTTACTCGGAAAGTGAGATACCACGGCACGATGTTCACTAGCCAATTGAAGCGACCAATGTCAAGTGAAGTCTTTGTGTCTTGGCACCTCCTCGTCGACCAAGGACTCACCATATTGACCGGAGAATCGAGGAAAACATCGGAAAAGATCCACCCTTTATGAATGCATCGTTTCTTGATCTCTGTAAAACCCGCCCTTCCATCGCAATCCTCTACCAGCACTTAAGAAAGGAGTAGGCGAATGGTGGAACCGGTCACCGACATCATGTCGAGGCGATGAAGGACCAGCCGAGCCATCAAATAGGTATATGGGAGCTCTACCGGACGGAAGGAATGCGTGATGATGGCTCGTCTTTTCTCGATGCTTCCGGACTATATGTAAATCCACGATGAATGTTGGCCACCATTAGGAAGGAGAGTTCCTTCTTGTGGGCAAGGCTGAGCTGCGAGGGTAAAGGACCTCGAGGTAAAGCATCATCAGTTGATATGGAACCACACACTTCTTTAGCGGTTGCAAGATAGCAGGCTAGAAGAGTGTCGGTTGGATAGGCTTTACGCATGCCACGAAAGGTTGCAAACTTGGTCCACAGGGAAAACCATCTTCGGTGTAGGCGGCGTATAGAGTTAGCCTCGGACCTCTCGATCAGTTCATTAACCTTGAAGAGTGGCGGTGGCAGTTCACATATTTCCTCGCGATTTGTCCTCCAAATCTTTGGAACAAGTAATTGGCAAATTGCTTGGACTCACTTGCGATTTCCTTTTGGCAAAGGTTGATTGGGCGAGCTATATGATAATGACAAGTGAGATCCCACAAAATTTTGTGACGATCGGTGTGTGTTTCTTGGTAGGCTTCGGTTCGATTGGAAGGAAATACTCTTGTCTGACATCTTCCCCATGGGTAAATCGAATCGATACATCTCATGTAGAAACCCAACTTCGCCGTGTTTAAGTGAAAAATGTATTTGAATGCGGATTGTAGAGCTCAAATAAAGGCGAAGAAATGATTGGCGATGATTGGAAGGCCATACATGGTGGCACGAATCGTTGAATCTGACCGCAAGCACGAAGTTCTCCATCCCATCGGTGAGGGCGTAGTTGGTCGAGCGACCCACCAATGTTTACGATGAGTGAACCCGGTAGTAAAATCTATGACTAGATGGCGGCATCTCGCCCAGCGTAGCGACGATTCTTCAGAGTCGGCGGGAACAAAAAGCTCATCGCAGGCGGTGTGTCGGCCCTACAACCCGAGTGAAGGCCGATGGCGATTCTGTTGGAACCGGGCGGGCTGGCGGGTAATAAATCCGCAATGAATATGATCAGCTCCTCGGTTAGGCGCCGGGACATACGGTGTGTCCGCGGCATGGTGTCGAAATCGATCAATGAGAGGCGGCGAGGTATCAGGAATATACAAAGGACCTCGTCGTCTTGGTTCAACCACCGCTTCGCTCTCGACAAAAGCTGTATCCGGATCCTTAACTGAGTCGCCGAATAGATAATCTATTTTTCGCAAAGGTTCAGTAGAGCTGGTGTCCCTTACGAGTGGCGCATCGGTGACCAATCGTCGGAGAACACGGGAACTCCCCTCAAATCTGACTGGATCATCTCGTGATGTCGGGGCGCAAATCGGCGAGATAAAAATGCGGGATCATCACCGTGGAATAATAGTCACTATGGCGTCCATCGACAGCGTAAATTTGGAAAAGTTCGAGGAATAATCAAGCTGAAATCGAAAATATTCGGTTAGTAAATGGCGTTGAATTCATCTTACATAGATTGAGTCACGACCTTATAACGGGTATGACAATTTCACCCGTATCGAATACCCGGAGAACGATAAATATAGTCGCATAAACCAAGCGGCAATATATTCCGTTCTCTGAGCAAAGTGCGGTATGAAATCGCTCCGTTAAAGACATCGAGCGGGTGATGACCAAGCAAAACCAATCGTGGCGTCGGTCCCCACAAAGGGGATTTGGCTCTTCCCAATCGCCTCACAAAGGAGAGCGAAGCGGGGTCATAACGAGTGCACACAATCTGGCGTCGGTCCCCACAAAGGGGATTTGGCTCTTCCCAATCGCCTCACAAAGGAGAGCGAAGCGGGGATACAAGCGATATATATATATATATCACGAGAAGATAATACTTGGCGCCACCAAAAGAAGGGCGTGCATTCAGCTATGGCGAGTTGATCGACCCCTTTGAACATGAGATCTCCGCGATGACATCGGGCGTGAAAGAGGACGAATAAAGTCAGATACGCAGTTGAAAAAATCAGCAAATTTTGCATAAAAGAACCGTCGGTCAGGTCGTGGTTCGATAACCATGACCGAGGCACCGACGGGTGCCCCGGCTCAACCAAGACCAAGCGCGCCGGCGCTTGGCCGAGAACTAGCGCGCCGGTGCTCGGCCGAGACCAGTGCGCCCAGCCTTCGGCCGAGACCAGGCGCCCAAGCCACTCAGTCAGGGCCGAGCGCCCAGGCGCTCGGCCGACCGAGAGCACCCAGGCGCTCGGTCAGGGCCGAGCGCCCAGGCCAACCGCGAGCGCCCACTCAGCCCCGGCGCTCGCCGTTCGCGCCCTCGTTCTCCCACCTTGTTGATGGTGCACCTGTTCATGCACAAAACAAAACAAAACAAAAAAAGGGGAGAAAGAAAAGAAGAAGAAAGGCATTAAATAAAACACTGGGTGCATTACCTCGTTGTTTGAGAGAGATGAGGCGGCGAGGCGAGCGAAAACAAGAGAAAAAGAGCAAGAGGGGGCGGCCTATGTCGAGGAGAAAGGAGGGATTATGGGTATTTATAACAACCCCATATGAACCCAATCCTCTTTGAACAAGGACTCCTATTTGGCAAAGTAGGAATTCTAATTGGAACCCAAATCAATTCTAGTGGGACTCTAATCAGCCTAACTAGGAGCCTAATTGGAACCTTATCCGGATGTCAAAATAGTGCCAAATCAGTCCGTTGATTGGCTCCTACTCCCTCCGCCAAGTTTGGAAAGATTAGAAGATTTATTGTGAGAATAACACCTCATGAAATTTCCATCGGCGCTTGATCAGCGGCGTAAGCCTAATCCTACTCAACTAGGATTACGGTATAAACTATTTCCTAATTTGTAGAAGTTCAGGAAGAATATTCTCACAAGAAATATTCTTAGGGATAACTTCGATCGATGCGGATTGCATCGGCCCAAAATCAGCGTAAGCCTAATCCTACTCAACTAGGATTACGGTATAAACTATTTCCTAATTTGTGAGAAGTTCGGAAGAATATTCTCACAAGAAATATTCTTAGGGATAACTTCGATCGTCGCGGATTGCGGCAAATCAGCGGTAAGCCTCCTACTCAACTAGGATTACGGTATAAACTATTTCACCGTATCGAATACGGGAGAGCGATAAATATAGTCGCATAAACCAAGCGGCAATATATTCCGTTCTGAGCAAAGTGCGGTATGAAATCGCTCCGTTAAAGACATCGAGCGGGTGATGACCAAGCAAAACCAATCGTGAAGCGTCGGTCCCCACAAAGGGGATTTGGCTCTTCAATCGCCTCACAAAGGAGAGGCGGGGTCATAGCGAGTGCACACAATCTGGCGTCGGTCCTCCACGAAGGAGGATTTGGCTCTTCAATCGCCTCACAAAGGAGAGGCGGGGATACAACGTATATATATATATATATCACGAGAAGATAATACTTGGCGCCACCAAAAGAAGGGCGTGCATTCAGCTATGGCGAGTTGATCGACCCCTTTGAACATGAGATCTCAGCGATGACATCGAGCTGTGAAAAAGGGCGAATAAAGTCAGATCTGATTGAAAAATCAACAAATTTTGCATAAAAGAACGCCGTCGGTCGGTCGTGGTTCGATAACCATGACCGAGCACGGCGGGTGCCGTCAACCAAGACCAAAGCGCCCGGTAACCAGCCGCTAGCGCGGTGCTTTCGGCCGAACCGAGAATCTTATTCGGCGAACCGGCGTAGCCTTCGGTCGGGGCCGACCGCCAGGCCTTCGGCCAGGCCAGAAACACCAGGCTGGAGGCCGGCGCCAGGCCAACCATGAGCTCCCTCCCGGGCGCTCGTTCACACCCTCGTTCTCCCACCTTGTTGATGGTGCACTGTTCATGCACAAAACAAAACAAAACAAAAAGGGGAGAAAGAAAAGAAGAAGAAAGAAAAGAAAAAGCGTCATAAAACACTCGTGCGATACCTCGTTGTTTGAGAGATGAGGCGGCGAGGCGAGCGAAAACAAGAGAAAAAGAGCAAGAGGGGGCGGCCTATGTCGAGGAGAAAGGAGGGATTATGGGTATTTATAACAACCCCATATGAACCCAATCCTCTTTGAACAAGGACTCCTATTTGGCAAAGTAGGAATTCTAATTGGAACCCAAATCAATTCTAATTAGGACTCTAATCAGCCTAACTAGGAGCCTAATTGGAACCTTATCCGGATGTCAAAATAGTGCCAAATCAGTCCGTTGATTGGCTCCTACTCCCTCCGCCAAGTTTGGAAAGATTACGAAGATTTATTGGAGAATAACACCTCATGAGGCCCCATCGGCCAATCAGCGGCGGCTAATCCTACTCAACTAGGATTACGGTATAAACTATTTCCTAATTTGTTAGAAGTTCGGAAGAATATTCTCACAAGAAATATTCTTAGGGATAACTTCGATCGTCTTGGATTGCACCGGCGCCAAATCAGCGATAAGCCTAATCCTACTCAACTAGGATTATGAGTATAAGATTTCCTAATTTGTCAGAAGTTCAGGAAGAATATTCTCACAAGAAATATTCTTAGGGATAACTTCGATCGTCTTGATTACATCGGCGCCGTCAGCGTCGGCAATCCTACTCAACTAGGATTACAGTATAAATGTTTCCTAATTTGTCAGAAGTTCGGAAGAATATTCTCACAAGAAATATTCTTAGGGATAACTTCGATCGTCTTGGATTGCATCGCGCCAAATCAGCGTCGCCTAATCCTACTCAACTAGGATTCAGGTATAAGCTGTTTCCTAATTTGTGAGAAGTTCGGAAGAATATTCTCACAAGAAATATTCTTAGGGATAACTTCGATCGTGCGGATTGCACGGCGCAAATCAGCGTCGCTAATCCTACTCAACTAGGATTCAGTATAAGCTGTTTCCTAATTTGTCGAGAAGTTCAGGAAGGATATTCTCACAAAATATTCTTAGGGATAACTTCGATCGTCACGGATTACCGGCCAAATCAGCGTCACCTAATCCTACTCAACTAGGAATCTACGGTATAAGCTGTTTCCAAATTTTCAGCGAGGAGTTCTGGAGAATAAACCCATATTCTTAAGGATAACTTCGATAACCCAATTTCCTCCACCATAATATCCAAGAGAATAATCACGGCGAGCGTGAAAGTCATGGCGACAGGACAATATGTCGATCTGGAAAACTTCTCTCCCGTGGATAATCATATCCCAACAACGGTCAAAGCGTCGCGCATTGGCTGAAGGCTAGGGCGATGGTTGAAAGCCAAATGGTCTCTGTTTCAACAAAGGAATCCTTGGAGGATATCTCCATGAAAAGATCGAGTCCTCTGTTGTGGTTAAACCAACAACACCGTGATGGCGGAATAGCGGCAGGGTTATGAAATTCCATGTATCGACACAACCAGCGTGTAAGCCAACAAGGAGTTCGCCGACATATGGATAAGTCAAAAGTCGATGGTTAGTCAAACAACAACCAAGCCACGAGTTACAAACAAAACTCACCCACCGGCTTGAATCAAGATTTTAACAAGCGGTCGGACAATAAATCTGCGCAGTGATCTTATCGAAATCCTACAAAGAAGCTGGATGGTGCGAAAGAATCGAAGACTTGAAGCTATCTTTTGGGACCCTCGGCCGGCGAAGGTCGGGAACCATCATGTCAAAGCATCGGACTCATTAAGAATGGAGGCAGCTTTGGAGAGGGTATCTGTGGCGTTGAAAAATACTTACAAGATCCCAAAACCAACTTCGTGGCGAAGTCGGCGAATGACAACCCATCGAATGATCTGGACGTCGAATAGTTGAGCGAACTTCGGCGGCAAACCTGGCGTCAAACCGCGGTTTAAGCGGACTTGAGCAGACGATCGGATTCGAGGACCGTTGAGCGAACGAACCAAGAATTAGTCCGGAATCAAGTATAAACGGAACCCAAGCAGAGGCGAGCGGGAAAGCGGCCGAGCAGCAAAGCGGCGGGCCAGTGGCCCTCGGCCGTGGCAGAAGTTGCTCGGCACCACTGGTCGACCACCTCACGGCAACTGGCGAGTATTCCGACAGGGCGAGTGGCTCGGCAAGTGGCGAGCCACAACTTTTACGATTTGTATAAATGGGGGTGTCGGCTCAAGGGGATTCAGAGGCTGGATTTGTGGACTTTGGGATTTTTCTTCCGCGCCGAGCCCTCGCGAGAGATCCGCGGGCATCGGAGTTCGAGCACCGGCGAGCACAAACCCGGTCGACTTGAGATCTACAAGCGCCAAAGTGGCGGATTGGTCGAACTTCTGAGATACCCTCTAGATTAAGCTTCGTCTTAATCTCGGGGATAAGCGTGATTTCTCCTAGTAGATCTCACCGCTCGTGATCCTCTCGCCGTGAGTGTGATCGAAGGCGATCCTCTCGCCGTGAGTGTGATCCCCTCGGTTTCGTTTCCTTCGTGAAGCGAGCCTTCCGCACGTCTGTAGTTCGAATCAGGGTCTCCACGGATCGAATTGTGCGGTGGTCCACGGACACAAAAGTCCGGCATAGGCAAAGAACCCGCATAGCGGGATCGATATAAATCCTCGTGTTTGTTCACTCAAGGAGAAAGTTGTAATTTTTCGTTTTCATTGTACGCCTTAGAATAAAAGGCATTCTTTGGTTTGAATTTTTGTTGTAGGCCAAAGAAGCTGTAAGCAAGTTCAAACGAAGCAATGAATAACAAACCAACTTTTACCGCGAACAATGTAGACACAAGATTGTCGCAAATATTTTTTTCAATATGCATGACATCTAAATTGTGTCGTATTTTTAGCTTTTGCCAGTAAGGTAGCTGAAAGAAAATATCAGATTTCATCCATCCCGCCGTAGAATTTACGGCTTCATTCTCATCATTCATCACCTGTGCCGATCTCTTTCGTTTAAGTACCTTTTTGTTCTTACGCAGGTTCCTTACTCCAAGTAAAGACTCTTTTGAATGTCGTTTCTTTCCAAACCTTACTTTTGACAAATTATCAAGCAAATGCACAATCTCAACCCCGGATAATGAACGGGACGATTTCTTCCCTCAAGCTGTCCCATCAAACTTCTTGCTCCATTTTTTAGTTCTGTATCTGTGCGTATCTTTCAACCACCTTCTATTAAACCAATAACAGAACTTCCGACTATACCGCAGATAAAGACCTTTGAACTCCGGACCACAAACTGGACAAGCATATGTTCCTTTTGTCGACCAACCAAAAAGATTAGCATAGGCTGGAAAATCGTTAATTGTCCACAGCAAAATAGCACGAAGTCTGAATGATTCTTTGACATGAGCGTCATATGTCATGACTCCCTCCTCCCAGAGTTGTTTTAACTCATCAATTAGCGGCTCCAAAAAGACATCTATGTCATTGCCTGGTGCATGCTTTCCCGGTATCAGTAATGAGAGTATCATATATGGTTGCTTCATACAAAGCGAAGGCGGCAAATTATAAGGCATTAATACAACAGCCAAGTAGACCAACCGAACTCATAAATCCAAATGGATTGAATCCATCGCTAGATAAGCCTAGCGACATTTACGCATTCACTAGCAACCGAGGATAAGTTACGTCAACATGCTTCCATGCCTCCGCATCAGCCGGATGTCTAAGTTTACTATCATCTATGCGTTCTTCCATGTGCCACCTCATGTCCCTGGCAGTGTCTTTGTTCATATACAGACGTTTCAATCAAGGCACCAAGGGAAAATGGCGAAGCACCTTTGCAGGAATCTTCCTTTCCTTAATAGCAGTCTCTGTTGCCAGTGTTGAATTGCGTTTGCGTTGTTCCCATCGTGACACTCCGCACGTTGGACACTCCTGAAGATCTTTGTTATCCTTATAGTAGAGGATGCAATCATTGGGACAAGCATCGATCTTATTGTATCCAAGCCCCAGAGTGTCAACAATCTTCTTTGCGTTGTAATATTTTTCTGGTATATTCTCATTTCCTTCAGGAATCACCTTTCGCAGTAAATTAAGAAGCATATTAAAATATTTATCCGCCATTCCGCTAAGGGTCTTGATGCGTAATAGCCGCAACATAAATGATAATCTCGTGAACTCAGTACAACCATCATAAAGATCTTTTTCATTATCTTCTATTAGCTTCATTATCTGCGCCAAGTCTCCAGTATCACTCGCATCTTCGACATTTTCTGCAACTTCAATATTTTACGCAACCCGATTATTTTCTTCAACTTCAACATCCTCAGCAACTTCCACATTTTCTGGAACCTCGACATTTTCTGCAGGTAAGATATTATCAAACATTGTCCGTGTGTCATCTATTCTTACGCTGTCAGACGTACCGGTATGTGCCACTAGATCCATCTCTTCAAGACAACCTTCCCATGGAGCGTCCAATATTTGTACTCCTCATAAAATCCCCATCTTAAGTGTGCGACCAACTCACTTTTTCACCAACCACGAATTTTTACACGAGAGCGAGGCGATTACAATACTTCACTATTTAAATTTCTAGGATCCGCCTTGGCATACTCTATAAAGGCATTTATTCCGTCTTGATATCGACTATCCATGTATCTCTCAATACGAGGGATAGTGATTCAAGACTTATCCGGAACTATCCTCATCTGCACATTATATATAATTGTTAATTAGAAGCAACTAATTTTAACTTTGGTCAAGTATATGCAGCTAATTTATTTGTTGACCAAGTCTTTAACTTGGTGAGTGGTGGCATATTGCTTCGAGGTCGTATTGTCTACATGCATGCAGAATAACTAAACTGAGAGATAATCAAACTACAAATATGATGTCTCTAAAGCTATTAAGAAAAATTAAGATAGTTTCTTAGGTTCAATTTGAGATGGTTTCATGGTACATGTTTTCATAAATTGAGATTTCAAGAGTGGAAAATCTTCTATTTTGAATAGTCGACTACTTGGTTTGGAATTCTAAAGAAGCAAACTAAGCATCTCATGGGTCCATAAGCGTAAGACAAAAGTCAAGAGCGAGATAGCATAAAAGTCAATAATTTAGAAGAATTATTCTTATTTTACCAAAACAAAATTGTTGAAAGTGTTTTAAAAGTGATCAAAGAAAATAATTTGCAATATGAAACATAGAATTGAAGACTCCTCTTGATCTGTTCATGGACAAAGTGATAAATAGTAATAGACATACATTCATTCATATGTAAGTGTAGTTCAAAATATCTACGAGCTTCGTGGAGAATTTATTAAAAGTTCCTTTGCTCCCAAAAAATAATTTATTTCCATAACATTGTATCAATTTATTGTTTACAAATTCTCCGAACTATTCTCATATATGTATATTATCGATCTTTTCTCGAAGCCTCGAACCTTCAGAGCTCACCAATCTAGATAACATTATACCAAAATTTTCCACAAAACTAAGAAAATTTTCAGAAATTACCTTAAATTTGTCGGTGAAAGAGGAGTAACCGCAGATAATTTGCTGTAAAAGGGAGGAAATTAAGGTTAGAAATTGAAATTAAGGTTAGGGTTTTAAAGAAGAAGCTAGAGTACTTACATGTCAGCAGTGAATAGGCGGCTGACAAGGGCGGCGTGAATAGATTTCCACGAGTGGGTAGGAGAACGAATTGATTTCAAGAAACACGTACTAGTACGAAGTTTTAAATCAGTCTAGAAAGCGACAAGATAATTAGTCAACAACGACAAAAACTAACATTAGATATAATTAAAATGTTATTAACATCTTAGATGATCAAAACATAAAAGGATAGCCAAAGAAATTTAAAACTTGGGGATACATTCATATAAAAAAATAGTGTAACTGATAGAAATAAAGGATACATTCAAATAAAAAAATAGTGTAACTGGTAGAAATAAACCAAATGCAAGAGACGATTGTGTTTTCTGTGACTACACTTTACATTTATATACTTGTGAAAGCAACCCTCAACAACGAAAACATTCCAAAGCATTTGACTGTTGTTATACCAGTCATAATTTCTTTAGATCGTTGCTTCGATAACAAGCAATAACAAGCAAAATAGTTTCATAAAGATAACAAGCAATAACGGTGAGCCATGCTCGTGATAAGGATAAATTTATTTGCTTGCACCTTATATAGAATTGCTCGACAAGACTATACTTCTATATCCAGAAGAGTCTAAATGAATTTTTCCATTCATAGAATTGCTCGACAAGACTATACTTCTATATCCAGAAGAGTCTAAATGAATTTTTCCATTCATGTAGCTCCTCGTGTGCTCTAATTAAATTACTACTCTACTACCATGCAACTCTACCAAAAAATTAGTCAGAAATCACCCCTTGATCTAAAATTTTGAAAATTTACACTCTTGTTAACACAAAACAAATTCTAAATAGCATAACCAGTTCACAGCACAAAACCACTTTCCTCTAGTCTGTGGCAGTTAAACTTAGCTGCATATCTACCTGGACCCTATACACAGATGAGATTCGATATATCAAGCAGCCCCATTAACATCAAACAAGCCTAATTGAGCACTGAACCAACCACAATACTTAAATTAGTTACCAATCTAGTCCTATATCTAGGCGATTCTGTTGTAAATCGAGCAACCTTATTGAAGGACAATCACATTCCCATTACAGTCCAAGCATTGCAAGGTTGATAGCTAGTATAACAACTAGCATAACAATAAAATCAATAGATGAAAAAAAGTGAGGGTTTTAGGATGGCAGAAACGGAGAATTGGACAAGTAAACAAACCTGTACTAGTACGAAGTTTCAAATTAGTCTGAGAGAGGGGGTGGCAAAGGAGAGGGGGATGGCGATGCCGTCGCCGTCGACGGTGTCCAAGGAGAGGGGGTGGCGCAGCCCGCCGCCGCCGATAGTGTCGGCGAAGAGGGGCGGCGTCCGTCAGTCCCGGACGGTGTAGAAGGAGAGGGCATCATGTCACGACGACGGCAAGTAAGAAGAGGGTGGCACCGCTGCCGCCGCGGCGTGTTAAAGCGGAGGGTTGGGAACGAGAGAGAATGAGGGATCAGGAGCTAGGTTAACGATTGATTTGGGAATGAGAGAGGCTTGGGTTCAAGTTTGGGGGCCCAAATAATTAGAGGGAAAAATCCGGCCCTTTTTTTCAGTGGGCCCATGTTAATTGTCACGATAAATTTCCTCAGCAAACCTTATTGCTGACGGGAAATAAAATGCATGTGGGTCCCGGTGTATTTGTGACGGTGTGGCCGTCAAAAATGTTTAAAATCCGTCACAAATGTTAAACATTTGTGACGGCATATAGGTGACGGCTTTTGTCGTCAACAATGTTTGTATTTGTGACGGAAACTTTCCCGTCACTAATGTGCCGTCAAGAATGAGCAGATTTCTACTAGTGGATTTAGTAAAATAGAATTTCTATTCTGCTATTTGGTATTCTGGAAAACATTTTAGAAATATTTCCAAAATGTCGAAAAAGAGAAGCATAAGAATGGAGTGGGAGTTCTTGTAGATAATATAATAAAAGAAATTATTGTAGAGGTAAAAGAGTTGGAGATAGAATAATACTAATAAAAGTTGTCTTAGGTGTAGAGGTTATTAATATTATTAATACTTACGCACCACAAATAGGCTTGCCCGAGAGTACTAAAAGGAATTTTGGGATATATTAGATGAATTAATACAAAGAATCCCATTTGGAGAGAAATTATTTATAGGAGGGGATCTTAATGGGCATGTTGGTAAGGATAATAACAGATATGAGAGGATACATGGAGGTTTGGTATGGAGATAAGAACGATATGGGTAAATCGATTTTAGAGTTTGCAATATCGTATGATTTGATAGTAGCAAATACACTTTTTAGAAAAAGGGATGAACACTTAATAACATTTAAAAGTGATTTTAATAATAGTCAAATAGACTTTTTCTTACTAGAAGAGTGGATAGGTGAATATGCAAAGATTGTAAAGTTATACCAGGAGAGAGTTTAAGTACACAACATAGATTGATGGTCTTAGACATATCTATTAAGAAGTGGAGTAGAACTAACGTGAACAAGAGAATAAGAACTAAATGGTGGAATTTAAAAGGAGAGAATTTAATGCATTTAAAGATAAGATAATGAAAGAAGCTATATGGAATATAGATAATGAGACTAATATTATGTGGAATAGCATGTCTTCTTGTATTAGAAAAGTGGCTAAAGATATACTAGGAGAATCTAAAGGTTATAGATTAGGCGGTAGGAGAGTTGGTGGTGGATTAGGCGGTAAGGAGAGTTGGTGGTGGATTAGGCAGTAGGAGAGTTGGTGGTGGAATGAGAGTGTGCAAAAGGCTATTAGAGAGAAAATTTTATATAAAGAGTGACAAAAGTGTAGGAGTAGGGAAAACTTGGAAAAATAAACTAAAAGTAAGGAAGGAAAAGCAAAAGAGTGGTTAGTGAGAATAAATACAAGGCTTATGAAAATTTTATAAGAGTTAGAATCTAAGGAGGGAGAAAAGATATACAAAAGCTTGCTAAGATTAGAAAGGTAGAGTAGAGATTTGGGTAATATTAGGTGTATTAAAGTGAGGATCAAAGAGTTCTAGTGACGGCGGGGGAAATAAAAGAGAGGTGGAGGAGTTACTTTCATCAATTGTTTAATGATAACCAAACAAGTGAGCAAAATAGAGATTTTGACCATATAGTGAATGATAGAAATTATAGATATTGTCAAAAATTAGGATTAGCGAGGTTAAAGATGCTCTAAAGAAAATGAAAAGTGGAAGAGTCATAGGACAGGACGGTATCGGACGGTATCCCTATTAAAGTCCAAATGTCTTGGAGATATAGGCTTAGGATGGTTAACTAAACTATTTAATAAGATTATCGAGACGAAAAGAATGCCGGATGAGTGGAGGATTAGTACTTTGATACCGATATACAAGAATAAAGGAGATATACAAAGTTGTTCAAATTACCGAGGTATAAAACTCATGAGTTATACTATGAAACTTTAGGAGTGGGTAATTGAACAGAGACTAAGAAAGGAGACAAGTATATCTGAAAATCAATTTGGTTTTATGCCTAGGAGGTCAACTATGGAACCTATACATATTTTGAGAGCGGTTGATGGAGAGATATAGAGAGAAATATCTACATATGGTTTTATCGATCTAGAAAAACTTATGATAGAGTGCCTAGAGGTAATGTGGTGGGTGTTAGAAAAAAATATGTATCTAGTATATATATTGATGTGATTAAAGATATATATGATAGAGTACTGACTAGAGTAAGAACTAATGAAGGAGAGACTAAACCTTTTCCTATTACCATTGGATTACACCAAGGCTTAGCTTTAAGTCCTTACCTTTTTACATTAGTTATGGACCAACTTACTAAGCACATTCAGGATGAAATCCCATGGTGTATGTTATTTACCGATGATATAGTTTTAGTTGATGAAACTAGAAGAGGCATCATTTATAAAGTAGAAAGATGGAGATAAGCTCTTGAATCTAAAGGTTTTAGAATTAGTAGAACAAAAATAGAATATATGGAGTGCATTTTTAGTAAAATTAGGAAAGAAAGGGAGCCTATGGTACACATTGATGGCCAAGAAATTCCTAAAACTAATCATTTTCGCTATATAGGATCAATCATTAGGCATGATGGTGAGATAGAGGATGATGTTGTGCATCGAATCAAATCGGGATGGTTAAAATGGAGGAGGGCTTCGGGAGTCTTGTGTGATCGTAGAATACCAATGAAACTAAAGAAAAAATTCTATAGGACAGTTATAAGACCAACTATGCTTTATGGGTCAGAGTGTTGGGCAGTTAAAAAATAACATGTTCAAAAAATGAGTGTAGCAGAAATGAGAATGTTGCGATGGTCTTGTGGGCATACACTAAAAGATAGGATAAAAAATGAGTGCATCCGTAGTAAATTAGAGGTTGCTCCTATTGAGGATAAAATGAGAGAGAATAGATTAAAATGGTTTGGTCATGTACAATGGAGACCGCTTAGTGCACCGATTAGGAAAAACAATAATATTATAGTTAATGGGGCTAGGAGATCTAGAGGTAGACCTAGAATGACTTGGGTAGAAGTAATTAAGAAGGATATGATTAGGATCAACTTAACGGAGGAGATGACCCATAACAGGATGGAATGGAAGAATAAGATTCATGTAGCCGACCCCAAACATTTAGGATAAAGGCTTGGTTGTTGTTATTGTTGTTGTTGTTGTTGTTGCTCCAAAAATGTCAGAAAACATCATAAAAAAAAAGATAATTTCGAGTTTTATTGAGGGAATTGAGTGGAAAGCGAGTTAAAATAATAATAAATAGGACGGGGGTTTCCAATGGGAACCTTTGGGAAAAAAAATAAGATCACTGCCCTTTTTTCCCTCTCTCTCTCCTTTTTCTTTCGCACCACCATTACTGGGCTCTTCTATTTTCTTGTGAAAACCTATTGATAAAACACCAAAAATCAGCCCAAAATTGTGAAGAACTATGGGATTTCGTCTCGAATCTAAGAACTAGGGTTTTCTGCAATTTTAATTTGTGAAAGTTCTCTAAAATTTCTAGTTGTTTCTTCTTGAAAATCTGATTGTGGCTTTTTTGGGTTTGATCTCTCTCAAGTTTATCTCTTTGGCTAAAATTGACATCAAACCTCACTTTGAAAGTAAAATCTTCCCTTTTCGGATCTACTATGAACTGTTGAAATTTTTAATTTTTAATAATCTCTATTTTTTAATTAATAATTGGGTTGTGTTCATAGTTATTGAGTTAAAGGAGGAATCTTGAAATTTTTGATTTTTGTTTCATAGTTATTGAGTTAATTAATAATTGAGTTTGATCTCTCTTAGGTTTATCTCTTGACTAAAATGTTATTTCTAGATTTTTAAGTTTGATCCAAAATATGGATTTGTGTTGAGAGAGGTTTCCATCTTTCATTTTTGTGTGAAACAAAGCAAAAAAATATTTTCGAAATACCCTTAAAGGCTTGAAAATGAGATTTTGCATTGGATTCCTATTCTAATTTTATTTGGAAATTAACCAAATAGGCCCAAAAATTTGTTGGAAAGGCATGAAAAAGCTTTTCTGTAACCATTTTCCCATTCTTTTCTTTTACCAAATGAACAGAAAGCAGACCCTAAGACTAATTACTCTCCTCGAACAAGACTAATTACTCTCCTTGAACACATAAAATCAATAATTAGGTACTATATACTATGGATCTAATCATTTGTTTTGGCTAGAGGTACCCTTAGGTTTCATGAATTGAATTAATTACATAATAAATCTTAGTTTCAAACGTATGCTTTGCTAAGCATCCCATGTTAAAGTCAGCAGCTATCTACCTTAACCACCCAGCCACCATTTCAATAGTAACCACCTACCCCCTACAGTGTACACCAACCACTTCACGAGACCTATAAAAGGCCTTTAAGGTTTCAATGAGAGAGCCATCCCAGTGGCAAGAGAAAAACAAAGAGAGAAATAAAGAGAGAGAAAAATAAATAGTGAGTGTTTGTAAAAGAGTGTAGTTGTGGTAGAGAGAGTGTTTGTATTAGAGAGAGTGTTTGCATTAGAGAGTATTGAGTGTTGTACTACTAAAGCAATAATAACAAAATATTTTTTAGTGTCCATCACTCTTCTCAACTCAACAAGTGATATCAGAGCCACTCTCATAAATCAACAATTAGTATCAGAGCAGGCGGTCAGGGATCGGCTCTCTCCTATGGTGATCTTGTCGACGTTATTGAAAGCCGAAGTTCGTGCTCAGTCCGAGACTGTGAAGTTGGTTGGTCAAGGACTAGACTTGCGTGGAGATACTAAAGCAGTACCACGGCATGATGGCGGATCTGGCAAGTACTACTGCAACACTCAAAAAACAAAACGGCAACAACTACAGCTACTGGGAGACTTGTATAAAGTCCTATTTACAAGGACAAGACCTCTGGGAGGTTGTCAGGGGTGTCGAAACCACAACACCTCAGAAAGTTGGCGAAGCACTAAGGAAGTGGAACATTAAAGCCGACAAGGCTATATATGTGCTCAAGACCACTATAGAAGAAGATCTCACGGACTATACTCGGGATGCCAAAACTCCAAAGGAGGCATGTGCTACATTTGCGACACTATTCTCAAAGAAGAATGATGCTCGACTTCAACTCCTTGAGAATCAGTTGATGACCTTGCAACAGAAGGATCTGACAATCGGTCAGCACTTAAAGTAAGTAAAGATACTTTGCTTAAATATTGCTCAGCTAGATCTAGACTCTAAAGTGTTGGATGCAAGGATGCGAAGAATAATCGTCTATGGTTTAAAACTAGAGTGTCACGGGCTCATTGTTGCTACACACGGCTGGCCGACTCAACCAACACTATTGGAGTTGGAGAGCTTGCTCGCTACACAGGAGACCCTAGCCAAAAAAATGATCGGCGTTTCAATGAAAAGTGAAGATGAAGAGTTGTTCAGCAGCAACGAAAGAGACAAACCAAAAGGCATGAGCAAAGAGTGGTATGGAGAGGCTGGCTCAAAAGGGCAGCCAGAAAGACCATACACCAGAAAATCACAACAAATCGAGAAGCAAGGTAATCGCCAAGCGAGGCGACCTAACGGTAGCTGCTACAACTGCGGGAAGAAAGAACACTTCGCTAGAGACTATGGCTACAAGAGAAGACCTATAGAGGACAATGCTGCAACATCGCGTAGATATCAAGACAATGAAGAAGAATGGATGCCCAAGCATCTGTGGCCATCGTCGAAGAAGCATCACTTGATGAAGAGGAGGTCGTTGATATGGCACTAACCTCGATTGTGGAGGAATCTGAGTCTGCACTTGCTGCGATTTCAGATCGTAAAGAAATTAGCTATAGTGAAGATTGGATCATCGATTCTGGCCGTTCAAAACCACATGACGGGAGACAAGGGGAAGCTTGTCAACATGAAGGAGTATAAAGGCGGCCGAGAAGTTATGATAGTGAATAATTCAAGATTGCCTGTCACACACATCGAAAAGACTGTGTTTACACTGCGCTACAATCTGAATTGGATACAACTATAATATGTATACCATGTACCGTGTATGAAAAAGAACCTCATATCCATTTCCCAATTAACGGCTTCCAGAAATTATGTAGTATTTGGATCACAAGATATAAAAGTCTATCAAAACTTGAATCCACTAAGAGAACCTATCATGGTGGGGCGAAGAGTCGAATCTATCTATGTAATGTCGGCGGAATCGGCATACATAGATAAAGCATGAAAGAATGAGACGGCTGATTTGTGGCATGCTCGGCTTGGCCATGTGAGCTATCACAAGCTCAAGATCATGATGAAAAAATCAATGTTCACACTTGGAGATTCAAGGAGGGACTGTGTACGGAGGTTGTCAGTATGGTAAGGCGCATCAATTATCATACCAGGAGTTATAATTCAGAGCAAAGGAACCTTTGGAGCTTGTACACTCAGATGTATTCGGCTGAGTGAAGCAGGAATCGATAAGTGGCATGTGGTACATGATGACTTTCATTGATGATTAGTCGAGGTATATCTGGGTTTATTTCCTGAAGGAAAAATCTGATGCACTCTCCAAATTCAAGCAATTCTGAGAAGAAATCGAAGGAGAACTCAGCAACAAGATTCATTGCCTACGCACAGACAATAGGAGAGAGTACACATCAAAGGAGTTCTATGACTACTTGAAGTAGCACAAGATTCAATGACGGCTAACGTGCCCAAATACTCCACAGCAAAATGGCACTGCCGAAAGGAAGAATCATCATCTTGCAGAGATATGTCGAAGCATGCTTCATGCCAAGAACATGTCAAGACGTTTTTGGGCGGAGTGTATGAAAACTATGGTGCACATGATCAATCGGCTACCACAACCAAAATTAGAGTTCATGTCACTATTTTAGAAGCTGTGGAATACCAAGCCAACAGTAAGCCATTTTAGAGTTTTTGGTTGTGTGTGTTATGTCTTTGTGCCTGATCATTTATGCAGCAAGTTCGACAAACAGGTCGTAAGGTGTATTTTTGTGGGGTATGACAGTGAAAGAAAAGGATGAAGATGTTGTGATCCTACGACTGGATGGTGCTACACATCGAGAAATATTATGTTTGACGAAGCCTCATCTTGGTGGGCTTCACAGGAAGTTGTGCTACCATATTCTAAGGATCTAGATGATCGGTTACGAGAAAAGTTAGGGGAGCCAAGTCAAGAAGAAGACTTACATCAATCAAATAAGTCAGAATCAAGTTCTTCAACATCCTCAAAGGAGAATAATCCATGAAAGACGGGTGCTTATCAGACAACACCAGAAGAAGTGCGCCCGAGGCAGATAGAGGATATCGAATAAGAACCAGTAAAATAACTTCGAAGATCAACCAGACCCAGGAAGTCGAATCCTAAGTATGCTAATGCTGCCATTATAGAAGATGTGAAGGAGCCATCTACCTTTGAGGAAGCATACGTAACCAGTAAATGGAGACAAGCAATGGAGGAAGAAATTCAAGCCCTGCAGCAGAACCAAACTTGCGCGTTAGTGCCGAAGCCTAGGGATATCAAACCTATCTCTTGTAAATGGGTTTACAAGGTCAAAACTCGACCGGATGGGTCGATTGAGAGATACAAAGCATGCTTGGTGGCTTGAGTATTCTCTTAATAGTGTGAACTGGATTATGATGAGACATTCAGTCAAGTTGTCAAGATAACAATAGTTCGAGTTATTCTAGCTCTAGCAGCCAGCAAGAGTTGGAAGCTTTGGTAGATGGACATGAAGAATGCATTTCTACACGATGAGGTGGATCGAGAGATTTATGTGGAGCAACTCATCAGATTTGAGATCAAGTAGAAGGAAAGTTATGTTTGCAAACTAAAGAAAGCTCTCTACAGATTGAAGCAAGCTCCAAGCGCTTGGTACGGCAAGATTGGTGAGTTCTTAATTCAAAGTGGATACTCTCTTGCTCCTACAGATTCTAGTTTATTTTTCAAGCACACTGGCAATAGGCTAGCAATCATGTTGGTCTATGTGGATGACTTAATCCTAACTGGAGATGATGAAGCGAAAATCCAGAGAATAAGGACAAATCTCTCGGTCAGATTTCAAATGAAGAAGCTTGTGGAGATCAAGCATTTCCTCTAATTGGAGGTCGATCGAAGAAAGGATGGATTGTTCCTTTCCCAAGAAAAGTATGTGAAGGACATGTTGCTGAAGTACGAGATGTTCAACTGCAAGTCAATCTCAACACTAATGGAGATAAACCTGAGGCTTGTTCACGGTAAAAGTGGGTTTTGTATTCATTGTTTGTTGAACTTGTTTCAACCGTTGGCCTACAACAAAATTCAAACAAAAAACCTTTTATTTCGGTACAATGAAAACAAAATTATAACTTTTTCCTTTTGTGAACAAGCGCTCGGATCTCTATTATTGGGATCCTCACTTGTGTGGGTTCTTCGCGTGTCGGGGACTTTTATTCGTCCGTGGACCACCGCGCAATTCAGATCTGGTAAAACCGGGTTACGAACTACTGAGGCGTGAAGGGGCTCGTTTCCGCGAAGGAAGCGAAGCCTAAGGGATCACACTCACGAAGGAGGATGGCCGGGGATCACACTCCACGAAGGAGAGGATCGCGGGCGGTGAGATCTACTAGGAGAAATCCGCGGCTATTACGTAGCAGGCCGAATTAAACACCTCGCGATTGTAGATCGGCGTCGGTGAACTTCGTGCTCGCCGGTGCTTTCCGGGCTGTCGTCGGCGGATCGTGATCTCGTGAGAACTCTCTCACAAATATCAGAAAATCGAGATCTCGAAAATCCCGAAATCGACCAAAAATCCGTAGAAAAATCCCCGGTGAGGAAAACCCCTATTTATAGGATGGGGGGGTAGGCCGGGCCACAAGTGGCTCGGCCAACATGGTCGAGCCACCTCGGCCACTTGGCCGAGGTCCCGTTTTCGCCCCTTTTTCCCGCCGTTTCGCCGTTTTTCTCGGTCTCTCGGGCTTGGGTCCTGCCTATTCGACTCTTGGTCTTTCGGACTTAGATTCCGTCGTATTTGGCTCGGGACCAACTCTTGGTTTGTTCGGTTTAGCGGCTCTACGAAATCCGATCGATGCGTTCCGCGTCGTGTTTCGATTCATTTGATTGATTTTAACCCGTCAGCGGTTTAAATGGCGATTCATCGGCGTTGAATCCGATCTCGTTGATGTTGAATCCGATCAATCTTCGGCGCCGTTGTTAGATTGATCCCTCCTACGAAGCCTTTGTCGATTTATGCGCTTGTCGACTCATGCGTTTGTCGGCTTCGCTTTATCGTCTTCGCGGCGTAGTCAATGCAACGTTTTCGGTCGCGTTGTCGGACGGATCGTCGGTTGTCAACCCACCGTTCACGAGTCTTGTTTGGAGTGCGATAAGCAATTTTTAGCGGCTACGGATACCCCTCCAACATCTCGGTCGATTCTTGATGCAGGATGCTTTGAATAAACCCTTCACCCTTTAGTTAGCGTGATAGGACTTGTGAATGACCTCGGCGTTTGATCTCTCCACTCCCGGTCTTTCCGGTGCTTTGTAGAATTCTGCGAGGTATTCTGATCTTGCATTTTTATTTGACCGTTGTTGAGATCTTGACCGAAGTCGATTGATGAATTTCTTCTTGAGAATAGCCTCGATATTTTGATTCTTCCAATCCTCTCAGGTTGTCCAGTGCTTTGTAGGATACAGGCGTTACGATCTTGCATTTATTGCTTGACCGTTTGTTAGAATTCCAAAATGTAGTTAGCGAGTTCATTTGTTGTTGACTCGTGTCGGTGAATGTTGTCAATTGACCATCGAGATTCCTCGTTGTCGAATCCTTCACGCTGCGGCGTTAATTGGCGTCAAACTATATGGATTTTAGCCTTCAATCGTGAGTGCAGCGTTGACGGCGTGCGATCTTGCGTGGATCGAACCGTTGATCGATGAATCCCGGCGGCGGGCGTTGGTTGGCATCATCTTGTATTACTCCTTGTTGGAATACGGTTATCCACGATGGGAGAATTCTTCTTGGGATTTATTCCAATTCCAAGCTGTTGACCGACGGGCCTTCCGGCGGCGACACATGAATCGGCATTGATACAATGGGAGGAGTTCTTTCAAGGTAGAACGCGTTGTCCGGCGTCAATATAAGCCTTGTCAGAATTTATCAATTTATCTCTCTTTGAGGTTCCACGATGGGAAGACATTGAGGGTTATCGAGTTATCCTTGAGAATATGGTAATATTCTCCAGGAACTTCGTTAAATTAGAAATATAGTTTATACTCGTAGTCTATTGGGTAGAGGATTAGACGTGTTGATCGGCGTCGATGTGATCCGCCCGATCGAGTTATCCCTAAGAATATCTTTTTATGGAAATATTCTTCCGGGAACTTCTCGACAAATTAGGAAATAGTTTATACTCGTAATCCTATTTGGAGTAAGAGAGGAATAGTTTAACCTCTTATACTCATGGAGGAGGAAGGGGCGGTTTATACTCGTATACAGCCGGTGCTTGCCATTCTTGTTTGGCCTATTTTGGTGTTATGGCGGCGTCAACAAAGGCTTGGATGTTATTCTTGAGTAATACAAGCCTTGGTGGGAATGATGGACCCTCGTGAGTGCATACGGTACTTTGGATCAGTATTGCTAGCTTCCTCTTGATTCATGATAGGTGGTAGCTTGATTTTGTTATTAGCAAGGAGATATTTGAAGATGGTGGGACTTCATCATCATCGAAAGAATACTCCTCACGGAATCTCAGTTTAGGAGTCCTTTGTTGCCTCCAAGGTTCTTGTTGATGAGCGTCATCGGCGATTGCAGTGCTTGCCATCGGTTGGCCTCTTCGGCCTTTTCCTTTTGAGGCGTTGGCTTGCTCCCTTTCTGGCTCTTTCCGAGTTTTGGATGGCCTTGATATGGGATATGGGTTATCTGAGTGGCTCAGGCCATTGCGGCGACCTGCATCATGTAGCTTCTCGGACCGGCCGGCGTTTAGAGGCATGGCGCGATGCTCGTGTTTTCTTGGGCTCGAGGTCTAGATCACGAGAGAGCGGCGCCGATCAGCTCGGGCTGTTGTTGTTGAACATATTCTTCCCTAAGCCATATCGGTGATATTGTGGCGAGTCGCGGAGAGGATAATCTTTCGGAGAGAGCTCCATGCGAGAGGAAGATAAGATGAGTATTTTGGGTGGCTAAGGCCGCAAGGAAAAACTCGCCGTCAGCGTCTAGGGAACTCGAGCTGTCGAAGCGGCCGGTTGAGATCGAAGAGGCAACCCGAAGACGGAATACCGATGAGGAGTCCTTCGGTGAGTTGAAGGGAACTCCACCGGGCTTATAGTGATGAAGTGTCCGGCTCGAACAACAAATCCTTTGTCATAGACTTGATGTTTAAACAATTGTAGCTCCTTCTATGTTTACTTCAAATGAATAAGATCTATTCCCTTCATTGTTTATTATGATTCTTTTACTTGTCGAAATAATTAACCATAATACTTATAGGATTTTGGCAAACCCCGACCATCAGCGGGTTTGATTAGCCTTTACCAACTACCGTTTGAGTTGGGCTGGCGTCGCGGATTATCACGGATCCGTTCATGGTGGCGTTGTGCTAAAAGAATGAAACTTTTCTAGACTTGTTGCTATGATATTGAATACATAGGCTCGGTACTCTTTTACGGGCAAGAGACCACCGACAGCAGCGTGTTACGTAGACTCATCCTTCTTAGGCCGGGATAAAATACCCCGAATCGGACTCGGTGTCTTCTTCAATCGGAAAAAGACTAAGCAAACAGCGTGTGGCCGACTTTATCCTTCTTAGGCTTGGGATAAAATACCCCGAATCAAACTCGGTATCTTCTTCAATCGGAAAAAGACTAAGCCCGGCGTGGCGTGTTAGGCGTCGGCGAGGTGTGTAACCCCGGCCCTCAGCGGGTTTGATGAGCCTTTACCAACCGTTTGAGTTGGGCTAGCATGTAGATTATCTAAATCCGTTCTACACACAGCGTTGTGCTAAAAGAATGAAACTCTAGACTTCGCTCACGATGTTGAATCGTGAAGCCGTCTTTTCACGGGAAGATTAACCCGGCTGGCGTTGGCGTCGACTATCCACAGGATTAGGGATCAAATTCCCCAAGATGAATCTTGGTGCCTTCTTTGAGTGGAGGAGAATGATTGAAGGAATAAGATTGATTGAGGTGGGAAAGGAAGAATGTATTCTAAAGGTGAAGAAGGGAGGAGGATCTTGTCTCCTATCTCGGGTAAAGGGATGAACAAGAAAGGTTTTGTATCCTATCTCTTGCGGTGGAGAGGAAGGAGGATCTTGTCTCCTATCTCAGGGTAGGGGCGAATCTGAAATAAGAGAGGAAGGTTTTGTATCCTATCTCTTGCCAGTGGAGAGGAAGGTTTTGTGTCCTATCTCCGAAAGCTCACGAATTCGAAATAAGAGAGGAAGGTTTTGTATCCTATCTCTTATTGATGGAGAGGAAGGAGGATCTTGTCTCCTATCTCCGGGTGTTGGAAAGGAAGGATTTTTGTCCTGTTTCCAGTGAAAGAGACTAAAAATGGGATCTCCATTTTGAGAATCTTGAAAGATGAAACTAAGAGTGGGATCTCCACTCCGAGAATCTAGGCCAAGAGAGGAAGAATGTATTCTATCTCTTGCTTCTGGAGAGGAAGAATGTATTCTATCTCCAGGTGAAATGTGGAAAAGGAAGAATGTATTCTATTTCCCGATGCGAAACTAAAAGTGGGGTCTCCACTCCGAGAATCTTGGAAGGGTATGGATAGCTTTCGCTTTTATAGGATTGCTAACCAGAATTTGAAAATGGACCTCTCGTTCGTGGAAGGAATCGAGAGGGGACTTTGCTGGTGGTTGTACCAAGGAGATTTTTAATGGGCCCACCGTCAATGAATTTGATCGGTGAGAGAATTTTGGAGGAAAACACAATAACTTAGGGTTATCCTCATGAAAATGAGTGAGATATTCTCTGAGGAACTTCCCATCAAAATGGGTTATCACGAATGTACTATGGATAATACTTTTGAAACTTCCCATTTATTGGCATTAATTGCTTGGGTGTGATCACGGGTGACAAGGCGATATGCATCGTTGAATAGGCTGTGTCTATTATAAGCGGTCCTTCCCATTTGGATTCAAATTTCCCTTTCTTCTTGGAGTTGAGAATTATGTCTAGCGGCTGGCGAGGGCGAATCTCCCTCCTTAAAGGTTCTCTAGAACTTTCTTGTTGAAAGCTCGACATCCTAGCTTGATAGAACTCAATGCATTGTTGAGCCTCGAGCTTCTCATCTAGCATCTCAAGCTCTTGAGGCGTTTTTGATGTTGTTCTTGGTCGTCATCTCCGTTGAAAGAGCGTCTGGTGGCGGAATCTGGATTTCCAATGGGAGAAGCGCTTCACGCGTAAACCAGTGGGGGTCGCTCGATTAGCGTCGCGTCTGGTTGTCGCGATATGCCGAGTGCTTCTCGAGTTTATCGTCCCAATCTAAGCTTATTATTCTTCACAAGCCGACAAAATCTTGATAATCGTCTTGTTGAGCATCCGCTAATCCATTTCTTCTTTGGATTATAAGGCATCGGCGAGACATCTTGTATCTTAAACTTTTACAAAAACGATGAAGGAATTGCGATGAATTGGGGACGTTGTCATGCGATCCGTCTCGGGACACCATGTCGATAGATGACATGGTGTTTGATAAACTTGATGTATTTTCGCCTTGACTTCTTTTAGCGGGATTGCTTGACCAGCTTGGAATGTCGGTGATCGCTAGAATAAACCGATCGCCTTTGGTGGCGGAGGAAAAATGGGACCTACAGCGTCCATTCCCCATGTCTCGAATGGCGGGATGTGGCGAAGGATGCAGCTGCTTTCGAGTGATGCATATAATTAGCGTGAATTTGACCGCAGCGTGGCATTTCGGCGTGCTCATTGCGTCATTAATCATTGTGGGCCAAAGTAGCCCATTCTCTGATTCGATCGTAGAGCTTGGGACTAGGTAGTGCGCACCACATTCACCTTCGTGTGCTTCGAAGGACCTCTTACGCCTCCTTGTTTGAAGGCATCGGGTAAAGACCGTCATACCCGGCGATATAACATCGGGTCTGTGTTGTAAAGAATCTTGGAGCTCTTAGCGGATTGACTCTCTCTCCCTTACGTCTTCTGGCAAAATACCGTGCAAGACGTAGTCGATGATAGGAAAGCGCCAATCTCGGGGCTCCAATTTGGTTTGGGTTGCATGTACCTCTTTGGTAACTACCCTTTATCTTCTTGTACCTCATTATATATTGAGTGCGAAGAGTTGATGAGTCTGATCGTAACTAGTTGCTTTCGGTCTCGGAAGGTTGTGCTAACGACACTACTTGCCTTGATGCATCAGCGTAAAGCGTTTGGGCGGGATATATTCGATGAAGAACTCTTGAGCGATTACGCCATTTCGATTGCTACGATGATAAGGAATTAGATGCGGATTTCGACCGTAGTCTCGTGGATGCGACTATCGGTTGTGAATCGCCGTATGCTTGAGATATTGACCCCGGCTCCTTGGCGAAACTAAGTCCAATAAGTAGCGCATTGTATTCAGCCACATTATTAGAGCACCGTTCGGTGAGTGAATAAGCACGGGGCATGACATGACTCCTGGAAATCAAGACAACTCCGACTCCGTGAGATTTTAGACCTGCCATTAGTGGCCGAAGCTCGTCAAAATACAATCGCCATATTTGTTGGTGCGATGTAGTGTTGACTTCACGAACTTCATCAGGAAGATCATCATATAGCTCAAGCTGCGTCCGTTGTCGGGTTGGCGACCAAGAGATCATAAATCGCTTGTCCTTTGACCGACTTTTGTTGTTTGAAGTGCAAGTCATATTGGGACAAGAGCAAGGCCCATTTAAGCAACCCTTGACTCATTGTACGTTGGGTCATAAATATTCGGACGGTTCGTTAGAGATAACATAAATCGTCTGTCAGGCTAAATAGTGCGCATTTTGAATCGCGAACACTAATGCAAAACCTTTCTCGACCATTGGGTATCGAGACTTCGGCGCCGACTAATGTTGGCTCGGGTAATACTTTACTGTTACGTGACCGCCGTCATCGTCTGCGGTAAAGGCTTAGCAGTGATCCGTTGCCTTGGCGTAGATCGAAGCGGTTTTCCGACAGCGGTGCAACAAACGGGAGGTTTAGCGGGATCGATTTGATCTCTTGAGCGGCTTTCGGCGGCGTCGTCCCAAATAAGCGACCGCCCTTCTTGTTCAACTTAGAGAGCGGTTGGCACTTCGGATAGGTTCGATATGAGCCGTCGGATGTCATGTCGTCCTTGTAACCCCGAGTTCTCTCGATTTCTGGAGGTTGCAACTCTTGAATCGCCTTCACTTTGTCGGGATCGACATGGATGCCCTTATTAGTGACGACAAAACCGAGGAACTTGCCTTGGACATCCCAAGGAAGGATTTGGCGGGATTCATCTTTAGTTGATGAGTTAGCATGAGCTCGAATACCGTTCTAAGATCTTTGATGTGATCTTCTTTGTCCGCGGCTTTTACGACTAAATTATTCGGCGTAGCATTCGACCGTTTTCGGAGATGGTCACGGAAAATTTTCGTCATCGCTTCGGTGATGCGTGGCGCCGGCATTTTGAGCGAGCGGCATGGCGTGTAGCAATATATACCGATGGAAGTTACGAGCGGCTGTGTGCTTGGCATCATCGGGGTGCATCTTGATCGATTGTAACAGAAACCATCCATGAATGACATTCTTTCAAATCCACCGCGTATTGTCGACTATGACATCGGTGATTGGAAGAGGAAAGTCATCCTTCGAACAGCGGCGTTGGATCTCGTAGTCGACCACAGTCCTAATCGAACCATTCTTCTTCGTGGCCAGGGACTATATTAGCCACCCAATCGGATGTTGAATTTCCTTGATGAATCCGATTCTATGAGTTTCTTCACTTAGTCAGCGATTGCACGCAAGATCGTGGGCGAAACCGTCTTCTTGATTTGCTTGGCGAGTTTGACATCCACCTTGATGTTGGGCGATGTGTCGCCACATTAGGGTCGAGTCTGGCATGTCCTCGTAACTCGGCGAATACATCGATATACTCCACGATTAGGGCGATCAACTCTTCTTTCTCTTCGAGGAAAGAGTATTGCTGATGTTTATGAGCTTAGGATGCTCTTCGTCACCCATATTAACTGGACTACCTGGGTCCTTAGTGGGGGTTCTCTTTGTTGAATCTATCCCCAAGCTGCTCCTTGAGTTGATGGATCCATGGGTCTTCCCATGTTGGCATATCTTCATCATCCTCAATAGTAGCGGGATCAGCGAAGCCATATTTGACATTAAAGCCTTGAAAGCTTCTCAGAATGGTGTCGAATCCCAAGCGAAGAATCGGGCGAATGTCAGTCTCCCTCATTGGGTGGATTATTATCAATCGACCATGAGCATTCATCTTCGAGGAGGATTAGTATCCCAATCCTTCTAAATGCATAGTAGTTATCGGCTTCCCTCTTGGGACATATCGCTTTAGGAGGGACTCGAGGACCTGCCCAAAACATAGACCTTCCCCTTGTGTCAAGTTGTACCCCACTTCTTCATGATACCGGTGTTTACGGACTATATCGAATGTGTGGAGGATAGGCCGTTGTCATCTTCATCTTCTTCTAAGAAATGATTCGTTGGGCGCATCTCCTTTTAGTAAACCAAGTCTTTTCACTACTTGATCTTAGTGGGATGGCGAGTGTTGTCCCAAAGGAGTCTTAGGCTGCTTTTGTGTAAAGCAAGATGGCCGAGTTGGTAAGTGCAACTCGATCGTTGTATAAACTGTCATCACATCATTCAAAGACAAAGGGTACTCTAAATCGTCATTTATTGATTCATCGGCAATTTGCCAATTACAATGTTCATCGGCGATTCTTCATCGTCAAGATTGATTACAAGGGGTACAATGTCATTTAAAACAAAACCACCACTATAATCAAGCGGAAGCGGTATCGGCTTCTTTGCTGTCGTGCCTTGGGCGATGATTGATTTAGGACTCATTACGTAGGGAGAGAATCGGTGAAATAATTCTCCATCCCTTAAGCGGTGTTTGTCGTGACCACCGTCTTGACCTCGTTATTAGTGTCTACATATTTGAGACAGCGATGAAGAGTAGATGGGACTATAGCGTTACTATGGATCCAAGGTTGACCCAATAATAAGTTATAGGAAGTCTGCGTCAATCACATAGCGGTGACTTGGACTTTAAGTCCCCATTTGGCACTTTATCCGGATTTTACCAGCGGCGAGACCGGTGTTAAATCCATAGATCACCGTGCTGTTGATGCCGGCTTGGTGGCGGGGATTCAAGGTGATACATGAGGCGAGGGCATGATGCTCCTGGCGGAACGGATCGACTTGGATCGGTTAACTTCACTAGAGCCATATACGGTGAAGTATAGCGGCCTATCGTTCTTGGAATCCCTCGATGCATATCCTCCTTTGTAAAAGTAATGCGGTGTTTCGCCGCAGGTTACTGTTGGGCCGACTCTTACGGACTCGGCTTAATCACGGGTGAAAAGACTTACGAATCGGCTAGAGCCTCTTGTAAGGCTTCGGGTCTCCTTCGACAATCGAAGCAACTTCGTGAGAGTTATTCTAGCGGGATGTTTGCCAATTGGGCCATGACATCAAAGCGGTATGGAGAGCTCGATGTTCGGTCTATCCCTCTGTCGGACGATTGAATCGGAATTGCCGGAGTTGAGCTTCACGGACTGAGGTTGTTTCTCCTTTGCCGGTGCTTTTTCTTGCTAGCGTCTGGCTGTTGTCCTTTCTGCGCACGGTGAGGAAGTATTGCCACCCGGTTCGACAAGCGTCTTGGCGTTTGCATTTGGAGTCTCGGATACTTGTAGGTGTATTCGTGTCCACTTCTTGTGGCAAAGACTTCATGCTCTTCTTGAGCGGAAAGTCGCCACTTCCTCATCGTCCTTCTGGAATTCTGACGGCATGGCATAGTTTGCCTTTTCCCTTGGACTTCTTTTGGCGAGGATGTAGTCCATGGAGTCTTAGGCTGCTTTTGTGTAAAGCAAGATGACCGAAGTTGGTAAGTGCAACTCGATCGTTGTATAAACTGTCATCACATCATTCAAAGACAAAGGGTACTCTAAATCGTCATTTATTGATTCATCGGCAATTTGCCAATTACAATGTTCATCGGCGATTCTTCATCGTCAAGATTGATTACAAGGGGTACAATGTCATTTAAAACAAAACCACCACTATAATCAAGCCCGGCGGTATCGGCTTCTTCTGTCGGTGCCTTGGGCCGATGATTGATTTAGGACTCATTCCGGTAGAGGAGAATCGGTGAAATAATTCTCCATCCCTTAAGCGGTGTTTGTCGTGACCACCGTCTTGACCTCGTTATTAGTGTCTACATATTTGAGACAGCGATGAAGAGTAGATGGGACTATAGCGTTACTATGGATCCAAGGTTGACCCAATAATAAGTTATAGGAAGTCTGCGTCAATCACATAGCGGTGACTTGGACTTTAAGTCCCCATTTGGCACTTTATCCGGATTTTACCAGCGGCGAGACCGGTGTTAAATCCATAGATCACCGTGCTGTTGATGCCGGCTGGCGGGGATTCAGGTGATACATGGCCTTGAGGGGCATGATGCTCCTGGCGGAACGGATCGACTTGGATCGGTTAACTTCACTAGAGCCAATATACGGTGAAGTATAGCGGCCTATCGTTCTTGGAATCCCTCGATGCATATCCTCCTTTGTAAAAGTAATGCGGGAAGTGTTTGCCGCAAGGTTGCTTGTTGGGCGACTCTTACGGACTCGGCTTAATGCGGGTGAAAGACTTACGAATCGGCTAGAGCCTCTTGTAAGGCTTCGGGTCTCCTTCGACAATCGAAGCAACTTCGTGAGAGTTATTCTAGCGGGATGTTTGCCAATTGGGCCATGACATCAAAGCGGTATGGAGGCTTCGATGTTCGGTCTATCCCTCTGTCGGACGATTGAATCGGGGCTGCCGGGAGTTGAGCTTCACGGACTGAGGTTGTTTCTCCTTTACTTCAGTGCTTTTCTTTAGCAAGCGTCTGCTGTTGTCCTTTCTGCACTGCGAGTGAGAGGAGTCGTGGCCACCCGATTCGACAAGCGTCTTGGCGTTTGCATTTGGAGTCTCGGATACTTGTAGGTGTATTCGTGTCCACTTCTTGTGGCAAAGACTTCATGCTCTTCTTGAGAAAGTCGCCACTTCCTCATCGTCCTTCTCGGAATTCTTGGCGGCATGGCATAGTTTGCCTTTTCCCTTGGACTTCTTTTGGCGAGGATGTAGTCCTTGATCGTCTTCCGGCAAGTCGGGGTGGACCCAAAGGATTTCTCCGTTTGCTATCGTGTCTGATGCGAGCCCCTTCTCATGTTGCGGTGAGGATCTTCATTCACCATCTTCATTCCTACCTTCACAAGCGGCGTCGATTGAAACCAATCCAAAGGAACTGATCCGCTTATAGAGACTACATTTGCTCCCACCTTCTTCTCTTTAGAGGGTTTTGAGTAATGACTCCAACATCGATCAAGGCTTGAATCTTGTCCTTGAGATGGTAGCGTAATTTTGTAGGATGATGTACGCATGCAGTAGTAGCGATACTTAGGATCTGTAACCTTGTTTGCCTCCTCTTGGTTTATAATTGGGGGCAACTGGATTTTGTTGTTCTCCAGAAGATATTTGAAGATGCCCGGAACTTTCTCGTCTTTGAACGAGTAAGTCTTGGGAAACCTCGAACCGGAAGGTTTCGATTTTGAGTTTGTTGGCCATTGAGGCTGCGATTCTTTGTGGTGCGCGTTGTTGCGGCTGCTTTGTGGTTGCGGTTGAGCGTTTGATTAAGCGTCTGAGACTTTCTTTGGCGCTTTACCTCTGCCACGTGGCACAAAATTCTGTTTGTTTGTGTTTGTTGCCAGCTAGCCTCTTTCTGCTTTCTTCCTCTTAAGGAATCTTTCAGCTTGCTCTCCACGAACCTTCAAGTCCTTCCACGTTATAGATGGTGCCGTCCCCATTGCTTCAAGCACATCCAAGGACAGATTATTGTGGCAGGTTTGGAGAATAAATTCCTCCGTGATGGGATCCTGACAATTCATTGCTTTGTTACGGAATCGTTTGACGAAGGCGTCTATTGTTTCTCCGTCTTTTTATTTTTCGTCGAGCAATGTCCCGATCGATACCTCGGTATCATCATCGAAAAAGTTAGCAAGAAAGCTGGTCTCCATGTCGTCCCAGCTGTGAATGCTCCCCGGCTTGAGACGGCGGTACCAATCGAAGCGACCCATGAAGGATACCAACGAATGGCCAGAACCATCGGGGCTCATTTCGGATATTACCCCAAGTGGGACTTGAAGTATATTAGGTGTTGAGTTGGTGAACCCTTCCGTCAAGCGGTGAAGTTTATTAAGTTAAACTTAGCGGGTATGGGATTGATTCCCACTCCCTAGGATATGGGCAAGGGATGCGGTTTTCTTCACCTCTTGGCGAATCGAGAGAGTTGATTTTGCTCTCGAGGTCTTTGATCTTCTCGCTCGATGAGTAACAGCGTCTACATTATGCCCGGTTGCGTGGTTCGGAGGGTTATCATCCTCTTGTGCTTCCTCACAGTGCGAATGTTGTCATCTTGGTCAATGTCGATCTTGTGACTCGATTCCCCTCGATGTTTTGTCAAGGCTTGGATCTGTTGGTCATGCATTTCTCTCATCGTCTGCATGGCCATATCCATCTCTAACTTGAAGTTTTCCCGCTGCTTATTCAATGCTTCGTCTAGCATTTTAGCCACTTGATGCAATGCGATCATAAAGCGTTTCTTGAGGGTACCCTTCGCTAGATACAGTATTATCAGAGGCAATTGCGGAGCCAACATCCGAAGCATCATCCTCCGCGGGTATCCCTCTCAGAAGTTTGTCATAATTGGACCGTCGGATAGTCCCGGACCGTAAACGAGTTAACCGTTACGATGCGCTAGGAATAGTTCGTGATGACGGTTCTTTGCCGGTCATATTATTAGTGACCTCTGGCAATTCATCCTCTCGGGATGTCATCCTTCTGCGGAATCGCTTTGACCTAGGTCTCAGCGTGTCGGTGCTAAGTCTCTGGAAGACCGAGACTCTTTCTGGAGTTTCTTGACAACAATTACACTCCGAGAGCACTGTTTTGATAAGCTTGGAGCATAAGCATGGCGTGTTGGCTTGGGGAGCCTCTTGAGATTTCTTCGTACCCGGTTCGGTAGTATAACTTCGTCGGCATGAGTCGGAGCAATCTTCGTATGTCGACACGATCTCGGGTATAACTCTCTCATCGTCGGATAAGCGTCTCCTTCGAGGGCCGGATTGTTTAAGTAAAAGCTGCGAAAGTAACCCGCCTTGACTTTCGTCGGTGTGAGGGTGAAGTCCCGGCGGACTCTCGGACTTCGACTTTCAGTCCGGTATGCAGAGCTGTAGGAATCTTCTCGTCTTTGTGGGTGCGACCCCCTGTATTAGGAGTGATCCGCGATTCCTTTAGCGGACCCAGGCGATCCTTGATGGTAAACCTGCTGGTCGTGGCGAGAGTTGGTTTCGCCGAAAGTTTAGATGTAGACACCGAAGGTAATTTCGGCGTCGATACAACTTTTATTGAGGTGCTCACAATTTCTGATTTGAGCAGGGCGGGAGTTGGCTTCTTGGCGGAAGGCTTGGATGCGAGTTAATGGAGTGAAGCGTCGATGGACTTGGGCTTCAAACTAGCCGACTTGTTGGCGACTTCTTGGCCACCTCCTTCTTCAACTTCGGGCTTGTTGCACCAAAGCCCTTGCTTGTCGCCTTGGCGCTTCGGATACGCTCCTGAAGTGTGGAACGGTTTCGTTTGACTCGGACCCATTCATTTGTCGCCGACCTGTAGGAGTCGGCTACGATCTCAGACTTCAGTCTCTGAGTTAACCTGGATCTTAGATCCGCCTCATAGCGAACCCCATCCATTGATTCTTTTGCAGGCGGTTTGTTTTGCCGGCGTTGGCGTCGCCTCGGCGGGCTCTCTTAGAGAGTCACGGCGCCATTGGCGGGAACTACCTCTGAGGAGATAGAGGTTACGAAAATTTGGCGCTTTTGCGGCGAGAACCACCGTTGTCTGCGATCTTGGCGGTGGTGGTGGATTTTCGCCTCCGCATCGAGGCGATTGGGTCTTCCTTGCGGCGGAGACCATCTTGGACTTCGCGGAGGCGGATCGGGCGAGGAAGAGGTACTCCTCGTACTTCTTTTGGTCGAACTTCGAACTTCGACCTCTTCTATCAGGGATCACGGATCGCGGTTGCGACGGCGGCTTCTTTGTTGAAGCCGTTGGCTCTATAGTCGCCCGGCTTGTTCGCGGTAAAAGTGGGTTTTGTATTCATTGTTTTTTAAACTTGTTTACAGCTTCGTTGGCCTACAACAAAATTCAAACAAAAAGAAAATGCCTTTTTATTTCAGGCGTACAATGAAAATAAAAATTACAACTTTTTCCTTTTGTGAACAAACGCTCGGATTTCTATTATTCGGGATCCTCGCTTGTGTGGGTTCTTCGCCTGTGTCGGGGACTTTTTATTCGTCCGTGGACCACCGCGCAATTCAGATCCTGGTAAAAATCGGGTTACGGAACTCTGAGCGTGAAGGGGCTCGTTTCACGAAGGAAACGAAGCGCCTAAGGGGATCACACTCACGAAGGAGAGGATCGCCGGTGATCACACTCCGCGAAGGAGAGGATCGCCGGGCGGGTGAGATCTACTAGGAGAAATCCTGGCGCTATACGTAGCCGGTCGAATCGGCTTACCCAGCGATTGTAGATCGGCGTCGGTGAACTTCGTGCTGCCGGTGCTTTCCGGGCTGTCGTCGGCGGCTCGTAGATCTCGAGAACTCTCTCACAAATATCGAGAAAATCGAGATCTCCGAAAATCCCGAAATCCGACCAAAAATCCGGTAGAAAAATCCCCGTGAGGCCCCTATTTATAGGATGGGGGTAGGCGAACCACAAGTGGCTCGGCCGCTTGGCGATCCACCTCGGCCAAGTTGGCGAGTGGCTCGACCATGTTGGCCGAGCCACCTCGGCCACTTGGCCGAGAACCTCGGCCAAGTTGGCGAGTGGCAGCCATGGTGGCGAGCCACTCGCCACTTGGTCCGTTTTAGCCCTTTTCCGCCGTTTAGCCGTTTAGCCGTTTTCTCGGTCTCTCGGGCTTGGGTCTGTCTATTCGACTCTTGGTCTTTCCGGACTTAGATTCCGTCGTATTTGGCTCGGGACCAACTCTTGGTTTGTTAGGTTTAACGGCTCGAAATCCGATCGTCACGTTCGTCGTGCTCGATTCATTTGATTGATTTTAACCCGTCAACGGTTTAAATGACGATTCATCGACGTTTGAATCCGATCTCGTTGACGTTCGAATCCGATCGATCTTGCGAGGCGCCGTTGTTAGATTGATCCCTCCTTACGAAGCCTTTGTCGATTTGTACGCCTTGTCGACTCACATGCGTTTGTCGACTCGCTTTATCGTCTTCGCGGCGTAATGTCATAGCGTTTTTAAGTAGTGGGCGGATGATCGGTTGTCAACCCACCGTTCTGAGTCTTGTTAGAATGCGATAAGCAATTTTAAGCTTACAAACATTGTGCACATGAAGGAAAAGATTTGGAAGATCTAACTATGTATCGATAACTAGTTGGAAGCTTGATCTATCTAGCGATAACAAGACCAAATATTTCATTTGCGGTTGGTGTGATGATCGATACATGTAGAAGCCAAAGAAGTCTCACGTAGAAGCAATCCGAAGGATCTAGGGTATGTCAAGGGTACAATTAACTATGGTCTCATGTATAAGAAAGGAGAAGAATGTGAGGTCTATGGCTATTATGATCTTGACTATATTGGAGATCGGGACACAGGAGGTCTACTCTTGGATCGTCTTTAGTCTCGGTTGTGGCTATATCTTGGTATAGCAAAAGGCGATAGCAGTGTCACTATCAACTTCTGAGAGGTGGAGTCTGGTCGGCGGCGATGGCTTCGGGGAAAACACATGGCTTTTTAGTTAATGAGGGATCTACATTAGTCCACATACTACTCGGTAGCTTTACATTGTGATAATCGATGCAATACGATTGATGAGAGAATCCGATTTTCATGCTAGGACTAAGCATATCGAAGTACATCATCACTTTCTGAGAGAAAGTTCTTTAGGAGGAGATCATAATGAAGCCGATTGGGACAAACAAATAAATAGTGACATATTTACCAAAGCGAGTTTTCAAACTTTGCGAGAAGTCGAACTTGGACACGAGGATAGAGAAGTCACTAGCAGGGGAGTGTTAAAGTCGTGATTACCTACCTCAACTACCCAGCTACCATTTTAATAGTACTCGCTTGTGGGTTCTTCGCCTGTTCGGGACTTTTTATTCGTCCGTGGACCACCGCAATTCGATCCCGTAAAACCCGGTTCCGAACTACAGACGGAAGGGCTCGCTTCACGAAGGAAACGGTTTAAGGGGATCACACTCACGGCGGAGAGGATCGCCTCGTGATCACACTCACGGCGAGAGGATCGCCGGAGGGTGAGATCTACTAGGAGAAATCACAACGCTTATTCTCAGAGCCGATCGAATTCGCTACCCGCGACAGATCCGACGCCGATCGAATCTCGTGCTCACGGTGTTCTGAATCAGGCGTCGACGGCTCGTAGATCTCGCGAGAACTCTCTCACAAATATCGAAAATCCGAGATCTCCGAAATCCCGAAACCACCAAAATCCACTAAAAAAACCCGAACCGAGGAAAACCCTATTTATAGGATGGGGTGTCGGCCACAAGTGGCTCTACCACTGGTCGCCCACCTGCTGAGCCGAGTGCTCCGGCCATGTTGGCGAGCCACCTCTACCACTGTCGGGAACCTCTGCTGTCAGGTTGGTAAGCCGGGCCATGGTGGCCGAGCCACCTCGGCCACCTGGTCGAGGTCCTTGCTCTTCTTTTCCTCCCATTGCTACCGCTTCTGGTCTCTCGCTTGGTCCCGCCTATTCGGACTCTTGGTCTTTCCGGACTTAGATTCCGTCGTATTTGGCTCGGGACCAACTCTTGGTTTGTTCGGTTTAAACCTAAATCGATCGTCGTTCACGTCCGTGCTCGATTCATTTGATTGATTTTAACCCGTCAACGGTTTAAATGACGATTCATCGACGTTTGAATCGATCTCGTTGACGTCGAACCGATCGATCTTGCGGCGCCGTTGTTAGATTGATCCTCCTACGGCCTTTGTCGATTTGTACGCCTTGTCGACTCACATGCGTTTGTCGACTCGCTTTATGCGTCTTGCGGCGTAGTCAATCGCCAACGTTTTCGAGTCGCGTTGTCGGACGGATCGTCGGTTGTCAACCCACCGTTTACGAGTCTTGTTCGGGTACTGATAAGCAATTTTTAACGCTTACAAGGCTGTGTGCACATGAAGGAAAAGATTTGGAAGATCTAACTATGTATCGATAACTAGTTGGAAGCTTGATCTATCTAACGATAACAAGACCAAATATTTCATTTGCGGTTGGTGTGATGATCTGATACATGTAGAAGCCAAAGAAGTCTCACGTAGAAGCAATCCGAAGGATCCTAGGGTATGTCAAGGGTACAATTAACTATGGTCTCATGTATAAGAAAGGAGAAGAATGTGAGGTCTATGGCTATTATGATGCTGACTATATTGGAGATCAGGACACCCGGAGGTCTACTACTGGATACGTCTTTAGTCTCGGTTCAGCGGCTATATCTTGGTATAGCAAAAGACAGCCAACAGTGTCACTATCAACTACAGAGGTGGAGTACAGATCAGCAGCGATGGAAGCTCAGGAAAACACATGGCTTTTTTAGTTAATGAGGGATCTACATTAGTCCACATACTACTCAGTAGCTTTACATTGTGATAATCAGTCTGCAATACGATTGACAGAGAATCCAGTTTTTCATGCTAGGACTAAGCATATCGAAGTACATCATCACTTTCTACGAGAGAAAGTTCTTTAGGAGGAGATCATAATGAAGCCGATTGGGACAAACAAATAAATAGCTGACATATTTACCAAAGCACTGAGTTTTTCAAACTTTGCAGAATTTCGAAGTCAGCTTGGACCTGAGGATAGAGAAGTCGCTGCTGAGGGGGAGTGTTAAAGTCAGCAGTTACCTACCTCAACTACCCAGCTACCATTTTAATAGTAACCACCTACCCCCTACAGTGTACACCTACCACTTCACAAGGCCTATAAAAGGCCCTTAAGGCTTCAGTGAGAGAGCCAACCCAGTAGCAAGAGAAAAACAAAGAGAGAAATAAAGAGAGAGAAAAATAAATAGTGAGTGTTTGTAAAAGAGTGTAGTAGTTTGTAGTAGAGAGAGTGTTTGTTTTAGATAGAGTATTGAGTGTTGTACTACTAAAGAAATAATAATAAAATATTATTAGTATCCACCACTCTTCTCAACTCAACAAGTGATATCAAAGTCACTCTCATAAATCAACATCCTACACTAGGAAATGACATGAGAGGTGCAAATCATTAAGATAAACATATATGCTAAACTAATCCTAAAAATTCCTTGACTAATAAAGTAGGACCAATCTTTGCATGCCCTAAAATCATGTGAAAACTTAGATGATATGGCAACAACCGGACACAAATACCCCTTTAATTAGGGAGGGCCCCCTACAAGTCACAAATGTCGGAAGCACATGTGACAAGTAATTCAAGCGCTCACACAAACAAAGTCCACAAACACTGCAATATAATCAACTACATAAACCAAAAGCCTTTCACACGCCAAAGCAAAAGGGTTTTTGAGTGTGAGTATGTGTGTTAGAGTGGACGAAGGGAAATAAAAAGAAGGGAGAGATTTCTCACGTGCTATGCTCACCGTATGAACCTTGCTTGGGTAGAAAGAAAGAAAGAAAAAAAAAAAGATAAAGCTCAACAACCATGGTCAATGATGTCAAGATAAAGCTCAACAACCATGGTCAATGATGTCAAGATAAAGCTCAACAACCATGGTCAATGATGTCAACTTTATCTTCTTAAGGTTCGTGATGGGTTAGGGGTGATAGAAGTCATGATCACACCAAATCATTGCTTAATTCTTTTACATAGGCTATGTAAGCAAACTTGTACAAGCTTGCAATTCCTACTCGGTAACAAGACAAGACCTCTTTGATTGGATCTTTACTTATTTCGTGTTTTTGCACATAATACCTCTCAAATCTTCCATATTTGCACTTATCCCTCAAATCTTTCATATTTGCAAATTTACCTCTCAAATTGTCCATATTTTCAAATTAATCCCTCCAATCCTAGTATTTACAAAATTACCCTTCAAATCTCCCCACATTGGATTTGTACCCCCAGTGGCAAAGCCAGAAATTCAAAAGAGTGGTGTCATATTAATATATATATATAAGGACGATATTACTAATTTTCTCCCTCACATTAATACATAATCAGGAACTTTAAGAAGATATAAAAGATATATTTTACTTTAATGCGATATATTCTCAAAAGCGTACAATTACAATTCACCCCTACATGTCTTCATATTATGAAATTGTTCCATTATAGCCTCGTTCGAAATACATACATCTTTTTCAATATAAGTTACTAAGTTGTCATTCATCCACTGATATCTCATTCGATTTCGCAATTCTTTACAATTTTTATTGTGAAATACGATCTATCTCTCTCTCCCTCTCCCTCTCTAAATTCATAAACGAATAGGTAGGGCTCACACCTACGTAGTTGTTTATTTTTCATTTTTAAAATGATGTTTACTATTGGTATATAGGTTCTTGGGATTCGACCATCTAAGATTTGGCCCAATTAAGAATAGTTCTTACTTATTTTTATTGTGGTGTCATTAATGAGTACGTGATAATCTAGTTCATACTAGTTTTTTTTCCTAGTGACACCACCCTCTATGGGGTGCCTCCACCCCAATCTAGCCCTCCCACAAAACAAGGTTGATTTTTAAACTATACAATGATAATAAAGTTGCCATATTTTCTCGTTTAAAAACTAGAACTCTTAAGTGGAAGGGAGTAAAAAATCTCAATGTGATATATTGGGGGATAATTTTACAAATACCAACATGTGAGGAGTAAACATGCAAACATAGAAAGTTTGAGGAGTACATGTGCAAAAAAAACCATACTTGTTTTACAGTATAATTTCACATTTATAAATGAGTAAATTTAATGATAATAAAAAACTCTTGGTTTTGGGCTTTTCATAGATAAACCGTTTAACTTTCAAAATATCATGTCTGTCGGGAGCGATGAAGACAGAGATGAGAGTGACAAAGGAAGAGTGGTTAGTGATAGAGAGAGACGACAGTGGAGGAGGAGAGTGATGAGAGAGAGAGTGGTTAGTGATAGAGAGAGAGAGAGAGAGAGAGAGAGAGAGAGAGAGAGAGAGAAGCACAGAGGGTCCATGGTCTTGAGAATCATAAGGTTTAGTGCGGAAACTTATAGTGAACTCAAGAACAAACAAACAATCAACTACTAACACAATCACAATAGAACACGAAATTTATGTGGTTCGGTAATGTACTTATGCCCATGAGAGAAGAGGGGACAGTATCCTTTACCATATAGAAGAATATTAGAATCACTCTCAATCTTTTTTTTTTTTTGGAATCTTCACAAGAATAATTGATCTCTTCTCGTCTGTCTCCTTTTCTCTTCTTTGTTACAACATAGTTGATGTAGTTGATGGCATGAAATCCTAGATTTCCGAAAATAACTCTAATATATTGCTATTTTCATATGCAAAAAATCCCAATTCAATCAACTATTTGGTAGACCTATTTTACTTTTCGAGACTTTATGACCACACTCAAAGCACGCCCGTCATTGGACTAAACGCAGTAGCCAGGGAAATTCCATCGACAATTCAATTCGAGGCATTGCTCAATTAGAATGTATCCAATAAAGACGGTCTATAATATTAAATATGCACATAAATGATATCAGCCTATGTGAAAGATTGGAGAGGTGAGAAACTAAGAGTGATGACGTGGCTAAAAGATGTTCTGAAGAACAAAAGGTCAAAATGGAAGTATTGGTTAACATCAAGAGGGAGGAAACTCAAAATTTTAATGTGAGACTAAAGCAAAGTTCCCTCTGCAAGTTACAATTATGATTACAAGTTAGCTTCTTAAAAAGCCTAATAGATATAACTGCTGTTAAAGAGCTCAAAGTCTAATGAGCCCCTAAACTATACTCTACTTTTATATGAAGCCCCTAAACTATCATTCTAATCTAATAAGCCCTTAAACTTTTAAGTTTCAATCTGTCTGGCCCTTTAGTTCCAAGTGCTACCCAAAATGCTATCAGAGTAAGGGTAAAAGTGGGATATTTAAAAAAATGAACCCATATGAGATATTTTATCAATCCTTGCCTCGCCACATAGATGTGATCTTCTTTCGACGCTGCCTTCTTTGGTTACTACTCTTTTTGAGTCCCTCTATATAAAAGATCATACTTTCATCCAAAGAATCTTCCCATTCTAGATCGGGCTCTTAAAATTATTTGTCAAATTTTAAAATTTTTGGGGATGGTATCTAGGGCTTTGATCGGTTGTGTTATTCTCTTGATCAAATTCCTTTCCCAAGTGAAATCTATTACTTAAACATAGAGTTTAATTTGTTCAAAGTTTCATTCGAATTGTGCTAGTTGTTTTATATTTCTTTGATGGGAGTATACTTAACTGCTTGTGGACTTAGGTTATGCATCTTTCGGATGTATTTAATTTGTCTAGTTGTTAAATTTGGTGCTTAAAATAAAAAGAGGAATTATAAGAATTGTCATGCATTGTCTTTTCAATTGTATTTTATTAAATGTAGGTAGTAGTAGCAATGGACTTTAGTGTCGATGCTCATGTGTGTTCATTTTTAAATATCCCAATTTTACCTTTACTATAGTAGCATTTTGGGTAGTAGTTGGGGTTAAAGGGCCAAATAGAACGAAACTTGAAAGTTTAAGGGCTTATTAGTTTAGAATGATAGTATAAGGGCTCTTGAGACTTTGAGCTCACTGTAAAATCACATGGGACCACCACAACCACTAACAAAGCAAAGCAGCAATGGCAGGCTATGAACTGAACTGAACTGAAATTGTCAGAGTTCATTGGCAGTCACAAAAACCAAATTTTGACATCAAACTTTAAATTCAAAAAACAGAAACAAGAAACAAAAACAAAAAGACAGCCACAATCCCTATCATCAGAAACAAAAGCGTGGGTTTTCACGTTTGTAGAAGTCCAAAAGACCCATTCGTGTTCCCATTCCGCTGAAAAGCGAACTCAAATAGAGTGAAGTGAAACATTGTAGTGACTTTTCTCTCATATACACTTGTTTTGGGTGAGAAAAACATTTGAAAAAAGATTATAGTTATTGGAGCTGCAATTGTTTTTTAGGGCTCCTTTGATTCTTCTTGTCGATAAATTTGTTGATGAAGTCCCTCCTGCAAATCACTAAACAAACCATTAGAAGACACCGAGGCTTGACACCCCAATAACCTTCTGATGCTTAAATTAGTGACTGAAGGAGAAATATTGTGGAAATATAATTCAAAATTAGGAATGAAATTAGCCTTGGGGGTTTTCTTACCAATCTTACCAGCTCTATTTATACTAATTCGGAGGGATAGACTAGAAAAAGAGAAAAATCCATGTGGCGTCATCTCGTCAGCGTGAGTCATAGAGAAGTTTCCTCTAGAACTAAATTGTACATGTGTCCCTCTAGCACTAGCCGAGATAGTTAGAATAGCAAGAGAGGACATAGAAAGAATAATCTTCACGGTTGTGTTGGCATCCGCACGTGAGTTAGCTACGTTCCTATCTAACTCACATGTGGGGGGATTCAAGCTTATCTTGTAGTTAGGGGCAGGGTGTCAAGTAGGGCTCGGATGATAATGCTTGTTATGACTTGGAAGACAGTAAACCTTGAGCAAGGGAAGGACATCCATGCTGCACGATGTGAGTTTTAGTCCAGGTCTTGTTTGGCTTTGTGGTTGAAATCTAGACTAGACAGGTGGCATCCCCTAATTATCACTAATTATCTTAAAGTCCCTCTAATCATTAGACCAAAGCTCCAAAGTTATAGTAAGGATTGAGGTTTATATTTTTATTATATTCTAATATGCCCCAGTAAGTTGAGCATACTTGTTATGGGCAGAAGCCTAGACTCACGTAGCGGTATCAATTTTTAGAAAATCTGTTTTAATTTTATGGCTGGTGAGATTTGAAGTTGGGTTTCTCTGATATCAATTCATAGTTCCTCTAATCATTACATTAAAACTCTAAAGTTATGATGAGAATTGAGGTTTATATTTTTTATTATATCCTAACAAATTACTTGTTACTCAAAAGTCAGTTTTTGTGGCACAACAATACTTCAAATTTTATGATCATATTTTTATATTAAATATATAAGTCTTCATATTTATTATTTAAGTCAGCCCCTTCTCACAAACTCAAGTTAATGAATATAAAACCAACAATGAATGCGGCGGTTCATTCTATCGGCATCGTTGCAGCATCCTCCAGATTATATGGATTTTGGCTTCCTCATAAACTACCAAATGTATTTTATTCTGCTTTTTGTATGTCACTTTCAGGTGTGTGTTTGGATTGAATGCAGGAAGCAGAGGCTACTGCCATTTCTCTATAATATATATATATATATATATATATATATATATATATATATATATATATATATATATATATATATATATATATATATATATATATAGGGAATGATGTATATATGAGGTGGCGGTACATTTTTCTTAAATAATTTCTAGAATGAAAGTGGTGAAGTCCTTGCGCTTTTGACTTCGAGTGGTTTTCCATACATATTATATATATATATATATATATATATATATATATATATATATATATATATATATATATATATATATATATATATGGATTGATGGTTATGACATGACACTCATTTAGCAAAATGATATATATACATAACAATAAATAACAACATTAGTAAATTTCCCAAAATAAGAACTATAACTAGAAAGGAAAAAAAAAAAAAGGAAAAGTTCAAAAGGGATGATGCCCAAATTATTGGGAACTTGGCTTATAATCCACTTGGCCTATAATCCACAAATGAATTATAAGCCAAGTGGATTATAAGCCAAAGTGTTTGGTAAAAAAATAAATAAATTATAAGCCGCTTTCTATAAGAGAGTGTTTGGCAAATGAGTGGATTATAATTTATCATTGTTGTCAAACTGATCAAAAAAGACATGGCTCTAAATTTAAACATTGGATAGACTTTGGAATTAACTTAAATGATTAGGGAAACTTGACATTTACTTGGTCAAACTGTATGGCTTATAAGCCACCAAAAATAAGCTACGTTAGGGGGACCTTATTTTTTGGGCTTATAAGTCAAAATAAGCCAGTTGTCAAACATGTTGTAGTGACTTATAAGCGACAAAAAGTGGCTTATAAGCCAGTTTGACTGGCCTTATTAGTGTGAACTTATTAGTGTGAAAGGCTAGAACACTCTTGTAATACAAGTTTTCCTTTTCTTTTATTTTCTTATTTTAGATATTCATGTTGTAGCATTTTCTTTTCTTTTTTTCTTTTAATAGATTAGATTTATTTTTATGCCTTGTAGAGTAGATTTACTTTCATGTCTTTATTTTTATATTATTTACTTTCATGCCTTTATTTTTATATTATTTTCTTGCATTTTTATTTTGTAGAATAGATTTATTTTCTTGCATAGTTTAGATTTACTTTTATGTTCTTTTACTTTTGTAATTTAGATTTTGTAGGCGTTGAAAAATACTTACGATCCCGAAACCAACTCGTGATGGGAAGTTGGTGAATGACAACCCATCAAATGATTCGGACGTCGAATCGTTAAGACGCGAACCCGACGGCAAACCCACGGCGTCACAAGCACGGTTTAAACCGGACTTGAACAGACGATCGGATCCCAGGACCGTTGAGCGGAACAAACCAAGAGTTAGTCCCGAACCAAATACGACGGAACCTAAGTCCGGAGAAGGCCAAGAGTCGAATAAGCGGGGCCTAAACCCAGAAGGCAGAAAAAGCGGTAGCGGCGGAAAAAATGGCAGGCGCAAGCGGCCACTTGGCGTTACGCAAACCAAAGTGGCAGAGGTGGCTCAGCTTCATTAACAGCTAGCGAGGTGCCTCGGCTAACAGCAAGTACCTTCGAACCAAGTGGTAGAGGTGGCTCGACCATTACAACTGGCGAGGTGCCTGAAACTGAGAATGGCAGAAACCACCATGGTAGAAACCACCTGCGGTAACAGTAGGTGGCTCGGCCAGTGTGAACCGGCCGTACCCCATATGTATAAATAGGGGGTCTTGTTGGTTCAGGGGATTTTTGGGAAGGGAGGATTTGGCTTTTGGGCTTGAGCGGGATTTTCAAGGATTTTCTAAAGAGTTCTCCACGAGATCCACGGCCGTCGGCGCAGATTCAGAACGCCGTGACACAATCGATCGGCGTCGATCTACA